>MU185711.1:85188-98622 GCA_016904865.1 Pissodes strobi | reverse complement strand
CTGGGTTAGTTTTGGTTTGTTTGGGTTGGCTTTGGTTAATCTGGGTTGGTTTTGGTTACTTTGGGTTAGTATTGGTTAGTCTGGGTTAGTTTTGCTTAGTTTGAGATAGTAAAGAGCTTATTTCCTTACTTTAGTTAATTTAGGGTTAGTTTTGGTTTGTTTGGGTTAGTCTGCGTTGGTTTTGGTTACGTTGGGTTAGTGTTGGTTAGTTTGGGTTAGTTAAGGTTAGCTGTGGTTTGGCAAGCTGCTATTCTACTTTTTGAGACATTTGGGATTTATTTTTCAATTTTTTGGCGTCAAAAGTGCTTTGCACAATATGTAACGTGTCACAAAACACTTCAAATACTGTCTAATACACGTTACACGAAAATAAATTGCAAAATTCGAAAAGGGCGCTAAGTAAAAATTTACCCTTTTCTACGTTATCTACAAGGTTAATTTGGGTTAGTTTTGTCTGGTTGAGCTCCCGGAGCAACCGAAGAACAAAATATTAGAACAACACTGGGCTGTTGCCAAATGCGTAGGTCCGAAGGACGAAAATTTGGTATAGGTAGATGTCAGTGTTCCGAAAGTTTCATATTTTTTAGGTTAGAAATGTTACCAGTTTTGTATAAAAAAGATCTTCCGTCCGCACTTTTTTATAAAGAATCACTCTCTCTAACATAGAAAATGTTCTTATTTTCACCAAAAACTTTTTAATTTGTGTGACGCTAAAGTGTTATGGACCCGAGGAAAAAATTCCCTTCCCCTGCTGACAGACCGGAACCAATTAAAGGTGTGAATAAAACTAAAAGTACACTGGAGGTAGCACAAAAACTGTATTGGGTGTATGTCTCTGGTATTTCAAAAAACACAGAGCCCCAAGCAATACTGGACTTCCTGAAGAATCATCAATGTGATGCAAACATCATCTGTAAGAAAATGAAGACTATATCGAAGCAAGTTAGTTCATTCAAACTTGGAGTACCAATGCAGCAGGTAGACAGTATAATGAACTCAGAGCTTTGGCCAGAGGGTTTAAGAGTTAACCATTTTCGCAACCTACAACGCCAGCAGACCAAGGTGGTTTCTCCTCTGAAAGGTGGAACTCAGTAAGCCAGGTTACCCAAGAGTCTGTGTATTTTTTTCACATTAATGTACACAGTTTATGTAATAAATTGTCAGAGCTGGAGGTAGTCCTTAATGAAAATGCTTTTGACTGTATTTGTATCAATGAGCACTGGTTAAGAACTGACCAGATTTCCGTGACAACTTTGAAACGGTATAGAAGTGCCTCCAGTTTTTGGAAATCATGGCATGTATATTGGACAGTATGAATTTATCTCTAAATGTCATTATTACAGGTGATTTTAATGTCCATTTTATCACTACTGATACTAGGGCAGTTGAGCTGGAGAATCTTATGATGTCCTATGGTCTTCATCCGACAATTAATTTCCCAACAATGCCTGTCTCGACAATGTGTTCACAAACATAATACCCTCGACAAATTGTTCAGGCCCTTCGATTTATATCATCTGTCCGACCACAGAGGTATACTTTTTCATTTAAAAAAACTTAATACAGAAAAAAAAACCAAAATCTAGAATAAACTATAGACCAATTACAAATGAGGGTCTATTTAACCTTTATAATAATGTTGAAAAGGTTGGGTGGCAGTTTGGCAATAATCCTAACATCACCCCAACTATTTATTGAAGTTATAAATGAGTCCGTAGAGCTCAGTTTTCCTCTGAAATCAAGAATTCCCAGTAATGATAGACAGACCATAAAGGTTGAGTGGTGCAATGACGAATTGAGAGAATCGAGGGAGAGGCTTCATGCTCTGGCTGCGAGTAAGCAATATCCTGAGTTGGTACCAAGGCATCTGGTCAGTGGGTATAGGAAGGTCTATAGAGCTAATATCTGCAGCTCTAAGAAAACAACATATGATGCTTACATTAAAAATTCCAATAGGCCAAATGTTGCAATGTGGAATCTCTTAAAAAGTTAAAGTTCTTCATCCAATATAATACATACAGATGCACTAAATGCACACACTTTTAACAACTTTTTTATTAATATTGCTGATGAAATTGTGAAGGACCTACCAAAAGCCAACTACCTAACTTCAAATTTACCTCCAATGAATAGCTTTAATTTTCGATTGGCCACTTTCAATGAAGTTAGAGATAAAATATCCAGCCTAAAAAACAGCAAAAGTAGGTACTGCTTTGACATTTCCACAAAAATCGTAAAGTCACTTAAAACTTACTTGTCTATCCACTTACAAAGTTAATTAACCATTGCATCCTGGCTGGAGTCTTCCTCTCGGTTTTCAACGTTGCCAAAGTGGTACCCATTTTCAAGAATAAGGGCTCACCAAACAATGTTATAAACTACCGCCCAATATCCCTTTTTTCCAAAATATTTGAGTCCATTCTAAAAGACCAAATGAATTTTTATTTTGAACATAAGAACTTGTTTCTTACTGGGCAATAGGGGTTTCGCAACAAAAAAATCAACAACCTTGGCTATTAATAATCTAATGGACCTTGTTGTGGATGGACTGGAACAGGGCTTGGACACATATCCATCTTTCCATGACCTCACAAAGGCGTTTGACACATTTTGCTTAAAAAACTAGTGCACTATAATTTTTTAAACTGTGAGTATAACTCTCCTTGAATCATACCTTACTGGTCGTACTCAATATGTCTACTTTGACAACAAAAAATCTCAAACTTTGGACATTGACACTGGGGTACCGCAGGGCTCAGTGCTGGGTCTTCTTTTGTTCCTAATTTATATAAACGATCTGTCAAGTTATTGCTGATGACACGACCAAAACAATTACATATCATCCCACTGATTCCTTAGCTGATATTGTCAGTGAGATGCAGTCCAATCTGTTTGGTTTGCTGCCAATCAGCTTAGCGTCAAAAGTTGTACTTCAGTCTCCGACAAAATAAACCTGACCTGCTCTGTGACCTAAATGTTGAGTTTCTTGGAGTTATTCTTGATCCTGTACTTGGGAGGAGCATGTTAGTCAACTGAGTGAAATATTATCAAAAATTATTTACCTTATTAGGGCACTTTCTCATAATGTGTCTCTCCCTGCTCTTATGCTGGCCTATCATGCTTACTTCTCATATCAAATGTCCTATGCAATTTTAAACCGGGGTCATAGTTCTGATGCAAGAAACATTTTTGGTCTGCAGAGGAGGTGTGTGCGGGTCCTGGCTGGGCTTGGATATCGGGATTGCTGCCATCAGTACTTTACCTCCCTTCATGTACTTACTTTTCCATCCTTATATATCTACCACTGTCTTGCCTATATTAAGGAAAACATCTCCCATTTCTTCTCCCATGAAAATGTTCATAAGCACTTAACTCGTAACCCCAATGACATACTCCCTGATTTTCGCAGATTATCAAGAACACGGAGGGGCACTGATTATTGCTGCATTAAATTCTTCAATGTCCTACCACACCACATAAGGGTGCTAGGCTAGAGTTTAAGCAGTTTATTTCCAAATTAAAAAAAATATTTAATTAATAAGGCCTTTTATTCATTTGAGGACTATCTCCAGAATGATTTTTGTGACTTGAATTAATTTTAGAACTAGGTATGCAAATATTATTTTAAAATTTTAAAACTGTATGTTATCGTACTTCTTTTTGTTATAAAGTGCTTGTCGTTATTTTAAAAATGTATGTCTTTACTGTGTACTTAGGACACCGTCTATAGATATTCTAATAAGTCCGCTCACTCCAGCGTGCCGTGGAAAATACTGCCGTTGACCTTGAACACACTCGGCCACTGTACAGCAGACGAATGGGTGCAGCTACGGTGTACGATCAATATGAACTGCCGCTCGATTATTTTTATACGGGGGGCATTCTATTAGGAATAAATGATATGAATATGATTATGTATTAACGTTTGGATTATTTATTTGTTATGAACAATTATTGACATTCTCTGTCTCATTTATAGCTCATTAATGATACTACTTTGTAATAGTTATTTAGTATTATAATATAATAAATAAGTAAATAATAAACGAAATATTATCTACGATATGGATAAAAATACCATTAGGTACAACTGATATTGTAATTACGAACACAAGTTACAAAATATAACAGGAAAATAGCGACAATGGAACAATTTTAACCTGATATATTCGGCTGTCGATACTTATCGATATCTTATTACATTTTGTTATTAATATGACAAATGCGTTATCACAGTGGAGGTCGTCTTTAACAAAAAGAATTGAAAACACCAACTAACCCGTGCCACACCCATAACTTAACCCAAACATTAAAAGTATTTTCCATCTAGGGTTTTTTTATTCTTAATTAGTGGTTAAAACAGCGATCAAACTTACTTATACTCATATATAACTCAACTTATATACATAATTTGGGTGAAGGTATATATTATAAATCCACAAATTTTACGCTATTTTGATTCATGAAAGTGATTTTTCAAAGCCATTCATGTAACGACACGTTTTCGAATTTTCATCTTGCAAGAGAGATAAAGTATATGACTCTCTCTCTCTCCCTCTTTCTCTTTTATGGAATCGGTAAATAATTAATCAATTTTTATGAGACGAAGTGAATCTAACCGAAAGTTGATTGGACGACTAACCCAAACTAACCAAATCTATTAAAATTGATTATAACGTATCGGAACTGGTTCAAATGACTAAAACAAGTTGCGACTAAGTGAAACTAACCGAAAGCTGATTCGGCGACTTACCCAAACTAACCAAATCTTAGATTATAACATATCGGAACCGGTTCAAATGACT
The DNA here is from genome assembly GCA_016904865.1 of Pissodes strobi. Lineage (NCBI taxonomy): Eukaryota > Metazoa > Arthropoda > Insecta > Coleoptera > Curculionidae > Pissodes > Pissodes strobi. The sequence goes on along the minus strand of MU185711.1, from coordinate 93,817 downwards.
AAAATAAGTGAGATTAAGTGAAACTAACCGAAAGTTGATTCGACGACTAACCCAAACTAACCAAATCTATTAAAATTGATTATAACGTATCGGAACCGACTCAAATGACTAAAATAAGTTGAGACTAAGTGAAACTAACCGAAAGTTGATTCGACGACTAACCCAAAATAACCAAATCTATTAAAATTAATTATAACGATCGGAATCGACTCAAATGACTAAAATAAGTTGAGACAAAGTTAAACAAATCAAAAGTTGATTGGACGACTAACCCAAACTAACCAAATCTATTAAAATTGATTATAACGTATCGTAACTGGTTCAAATGACTAAAGCAAGTTGAGACTAAGTGAAACTAACTGAAAGCTGATTCGGCGACTCACCCAAACTAACCAAATCTTAGATTATAACATATCGGAACCGGTTCAAATGACTAAAATAAGTGAGATTAAGTGAAACTAACCGAAAGTTGATTAGACGACTATCCAAAATTAACCAAATGTATTAAAATTGATTATATCGTATCGGAACCGGTTCAAATGTCTAAAATAAGTTGAGACTAAGTGAAACTAACCGAAAGTTGATTCGACGACTAACCCAAAATAACCAAATCTATTAAAATTGATTATAACGATCGGAACCGACTCAAATGACTAAAATAAGTTGGGACAAAGAGAAACTAACTGAGAGTTGATTCGGCGACTAACCCAAACTAACCAGATCTATTAAAATTGGTTATAGCATATCGGAACCTGATCAAATGACTAAAATAAGTTGAGACTAAGTGGAACTAACCGAAAGGTGATTAGACGACTAACTAAATATATTAAAATTGATTATAATGTATCGAAACCGGTTCAAATGTCTAAAATAAGATGAGACTAAGTGAAACTAACTGAAAGTTGATTCGGCGACTAACCCAAAGTAACCAAATCTATTAAAATTTGTTATAGCGTATCAGAACCGCATCAAATGACTAAAATAAGTTGAGACTAACCCAAACTAACCAAATCTATTAAAATTGATTATAACGTATCGGAACCGACTCAAATGACTAAAATAAGTTGAGACTAAGTGAAACTAACTGAAAGTTGGTTAGACAACTAACCAAACCTAACCAAATCTATTTAAATTGATTATAACGTATCGAAACCGACTCAAATGACTAAAATAAGTTGAGACTAAGTGAAACTAACCGAAAGTTGATTAGACGACTAACCAAATCTATTCAAATTGATTATAACGTATCGGAACTGACTCAAATGACTAAAATAAGTTGAGACTAAGTGAAACTAATTGAAAGTTGATAAGACGACTAACCAAAACTAACCAAATCCATTAAAATTGATTATAACGTATCGGAACCGGCTCAAAAAAGTAAAATAAGTTGAGACTCGATAACGAAGTATTCACTTCTATCACGTGTACTGTGCTACTCGTCTTTTTTTTTATAAAAAATCATTAAAAACTTGTACAAATCTGCTATAATTGCTACGACTTTTCTCTGCCGACGTTCAATGTATCGTTTTGTTTTTATTGAAATCCCGCAGACGGCGCATGGCAGGTTTGTAGACAAGGCTGTGTTGCCAGATTTGTTATTTAATTCTATATGATTTTAAATTAAAATGGTACATTTCTCGGTTTGACAATTTTATGTTAGTCAATAGTTGTGTTGTGCTGAATTTAAACCAATATCTATTATTCCTGAAATTATTATTTTATATCTTATTAAAGCGAGGCAAAGCCTCGGGCAAAGCGATAGTGATATTAAGCTGATAATAATTTATATTATTCATTGATCTATATCAAAGGTTGAGACGAGGATTTGAGGCGCATGATTATTTCTCTTGCTGACTATATTTTATTTCCTTATATTCCTTTCGTTTCTATACAAGCGTCTAGCGTCTGCCGTATAACTATTTGCAATCAGGCGCAGTTGCGTTTCAGGATCAGCTTCTGAGCTTGTGATACTACGGCCCAGGTTCGATTCCCGTCGGTGACATGTTTTATTTTTATTTTTTTGGTTATGTTTGCTAGTTGGGGTTAATTTTGGTTTTGTGTTAGGCAGGGCTGGTCAAGCGTGTAGCGCGCCCGTCTCAATGCGCTGTTTAATTAATTAAAGTTATTTTCGATTACTTTTGCTTAATCTGGGATACTGAAGCCAAGCGCGCGTAGCGAGTAGCACAGTACACGTCATTGAAGTGAATACTTCTCGAGTTTCAACTCATTTTATTTATAAGAGCCGGTTCCGATACGTTATAATCAATTTTAATACATTTGGTTAGTCGTCTAATCAACTTTCGGTTAGTTTCACTTAGTCTCAACTTATTTTAGTCATTTGATCAGGTTCCGATATGCTATTACCAATTTTAATAGATTTGGTTAGTTTGGGCTAGTCGCCGAATCAACTTTCAGTTAGTGTCACTTTGTCTCAACACATTTTAGTCATATCAACTGGTTCCGATAGGTTATAATCAATTTCAATAGATTTGGTTAGATTGGGCTAGTCGTCGAATCAACTTTCTGTTCATTTCACTTAGTATCAACTTATTTTAGACATTTGAACCGGTTCCGATACGTTATAATCAATTTTAATAGATTTGGTTAGTTTGGGTTAGTCGCCGAATCAACTTTTAGTTAATTTCATTGTCTCGACCTATTTTAGTGAATTCAACCGGTTCCGCTAAGTTATAATCAATTTTAATTGATTTGGTTAGTTTGGATTAGTCGTCGAATCAACTTCCGGTTAGTTTCACTTAGTCTCAACTTACTTGAGACATTTTAACCGGTTCCGATACGTTATAATCAATTTTAATACATTTGGTTAGTTTTGGTTAGTCGCCTAATCAACTTTCATTTAGTTTCACTATGTCTCAACTTATTTTAGTCACTTCAACCGGTTCCGGTAGGTTATAATCAATTTTCACAGATTTGGTTAGTTTGGGTTAGTCGCTGAATCAACTTTCAGTTAGTTTCATTGTCTCGACCTATTTTAGTGAATTCAACCGGTTCCGCTAGGTTATAATCAATTTTGATAGATTTTGTTAGTTTGGGTTAGTCGTCGAATCAACTTTCGGTTAGTTTCACTTAGTCTCATCTTACTTGAGACATTTGAACCGGTTCCGATACGTTATAATCAATTTTAATACATTTGGTTAGTTTTGGTTAGTCGCCTAATCAACTTTCATTTTGTTTCATTTTGTCTCAACTTATTTTAGTCATTTCAACCGGTTCTGCTAGGTTATAATCAATTTTAATAGATTCGGGTAGTTTGGGTCAGTCGTCGAATCAACTTTCGGTTAGTTTCACTTTGTCTCGACTTATTTTAGTCATTTGCTCAGGTTCCGATATGCTATAATCAATTTTAATAGATTTGGTTAGATTGGGTTAGTCGTCGAATCAACTTTCGGTTAATTTCACTTAGTCTCAACTTATTTTAGACATTTGAACCGGTTCCGATACGTTATAGTCAATTTTAATAGATATGGTTAGTTTGGGTTAGTCGCCGAATCACATTTCAGTTAGTTTCATTTTTTCTCGACTTCATTTAGTGAATTCAACCGGTTCCGCTAGGTTATAATCAATTTTAATAGTTCGGTTAGTTTGGGTTAGTCGTCGAATCAACTTTCGATTAGTTTCACTTAGTCTCAACTTATTTGTGACATTGAACCGGTTCCGATACGTTATAATCAATTTTAATACATTTGGTTTCTTTTGGTTTGTCGTCTAATTAACTTTCGGTTAGTTTCACATAGTCTTAACTTATTTGAGTCATTTGATCCGGTTCCGATACGCTATAACAAATTTTAATATATTTGGTTAGTTTGGGTTAGTCATCCAATCAACTTTTGATGAGTTTCATTTAGCCTTACTTATTTTAGTCATTTGAACCGGTTCCGATACGTTATAATCAATTTTAATAGATTTAGTTAGTTTGGGTTAGTCATCCAATCAACTTTCGGTTACCTTCACTTCGTCTCATAAAAATTTAATAATTGTTTACCAATTCCATAAGAGAGAAAGAAGGAGAGATCACGTGTAGTTACATAACAGTCATCAACAGTACAATAAGAAAAACTACCCATATATATTTTTTAAATAGCGTATAGCGTAAATCCTGCGAAAACTATTCCGTAAAAATAAATTCACACCGTCCGATCGCGAAAGTACTTGCGAAAACTGAGTCACGGCTAAGCCATGACATTGACGTGTAGCCTATGGGTGAGGGATTGGCGCAGGCAGGAGGGAAATTTTCCGCGGCACGCTCGAGTGAGCGGACTTATTAGAATATCTATAGACGGTGCTTAGGATGTAGAAATATTTTAACCAATATTTTAATCATAATAGTTAGTAAGTTTTTTTTAACTCTGAAACCTATTGTTTCCCTTATCTGACTTGTATACGCATTTTTTTTTGTTATGCTTTGTACCAATAAATATTTGATTTGATTTGATTTGATTTGAATAACACTGGAAGAGTTCTGCTATTAATGACATTAATATATTAGGTTAAAAGGGTTTGACGTTGATTAATATCATTGTATTCTTTGACAGATAATAAAAGTGTTTCCTAAAAAGCAAGATCCGTGGTGAACAATTTAGTTTTGATGCTAGAACCTCACTGAGTAATCTCACGGTTACAATCTTATTTTGTTGAAATTAGGTAGTATTATCTGTAGAAATATGGGGCTCATTTTTAGCCTTAAATAGATTAAAAATATAAAGGCCAATGGCGTCCCGGGGAGCATCATACCCTTTGAATATAAAATTGGGTCAGTTTTATATTCAAAGATCATACCGAAAACACGGCACATATAACAACCAGCAATATTACTCGACCTGTCAGGCGAAAAATTAAATTTGACCTTGCTAATGTCAGTTGGGTAGGAAAAATCAGGGCTGGATTTGAAATATATATAAGTAGGATTTTCCTTTAACAGAGCCGTAATATAAAATTTCAAATATCAATGGGTTATGAAATATATGTATACCTTGTTGTATGAGCAGGAAATCTAAAGAAATTCTTCTTGGAAGAATATATCTGGTTTGTACAAGTTCTTATTGCTTAAACACCATGGCTTTTTGCATTACACAATGTCATAAACAACGTTCGTCTCTCACAATGTCAATTATTTGACAAATACACGCCTATGGTTTCGATTTAACTCCAATAGCAATAAAATAAACCAGTCGTAAAAACACGACGCCGCTGGCGGCAGTTTGACGGATTTCCTACCAACGAATATCTTGCGCGCGGACTTGCGCAGATGCGAAAAAAGAAGATGTGATATTGCTGGTTGTTATATGTGCCGTGCCGAAAAATTGCGCCACTGACTTTTTAAATATTTTATATTTTTTTCGTATTAAGTATAATTAAGTAAAAATCCAACATTTTTGCTTCTTGAATTGTTTTCGTGTCTTCCTATTTTTTTTTTCTCGAAAACGAAGCAAGATACGAAAACAATTCAACAAGCAAGTATTTTTAGTTGCTTAATACGAAAAAAATATAAAATGTTTAAAAATGTCAGTGGCGCACATTTTTTTATCAATAATATTCGGTATGATGCCTCCTGGATCGCCACTGGACTTTATATTTTTAATCTAATTACGGCTAAATGAGCCCCTTATTATAACAGATAACTCTACCAAATTTCAACAAAATCAGTAAAAGTATATTTAAGATATTAATAAAAAATCGATTTTTATAAAAAAAAGTTTGACACCCTGTATCTTGGAAACTATGAATTTCCGGACCCAGGTTCATATGACAAAATTTTCATGCTTTCTTATGTAGAATCAATCCTGAAGTTCTCTATTTTTCAAATTACGTGTTGATATTTTTACTATTCCGGAAATGGATGGGCGTAGACTCCGCCAATATTCACTACTAGCTCCAGATCAAAAATCGAGTAAATGTTTCTCAATTGGATGGTAACTCATTGGATGGATTTGTTAAGAAAATTATCATTTAATAAGAGTTGCTGATGAGAAAAGATAGAGCCTTTTTTAGGGCATGATTTTTTTCGTTATTTGCTATGCAAAGAACGAGTAAGATAAAACGTTCTGATTCCGACAAGCGGTCTTCGCGGAAACGTCTAGATTTACGAGGCACAGGCCATAATACGAGTCGAGAACACAAACCAGATGTTATTTCGCTCTGCTTGGCGTTACCGAAATTCCATCCAACGAGTTACCATGTCTAGAATTATTGTCTTTTGTCGACACACACGGCTGTAATTCTGATGAATATTTTGACGCTGATACCTACATTTCTGTTAATAAAATAATATCATAACTAATAGCTAACAAGATTTTGCTTTCTCGTAGCATCAGCAATCTTCGAAAAAACGACTGTTTTTGTGAAATAAAATATTTGAAACGTTAACTACTGAAAATACCGTAATTCGAATTCCTGTGGAAATATGAAAAATAAAAAAACCTGATTTGGGCAAACCCATGCCAAAGTTCATTCTGGAAGTGTAATGTAAATATTTTTCTTTGTAATTGTGATTATGTATCGTTTCTGCGATCTTTTTGAATTGTTTCGTATTTTTATTCAATTTTATTATGCCAATTTTAATTGTACATTATTTTCTCATTGCCCGTCGTAGGTTGTTTTATTCCTTGACCCAGATTAATGTGTTGCATTTAATTTAAATTTACATCATCCCTGATGTTCAAAAATTTGAATACACCCTGTAAACTTTAAAGGAAGCCGTTTATGACATACTTTTCCAATGCAGATACACTCAGAGAAAGACATATTATTACTTTTTTAAGCATGTGAACGGGTTTTTAATTTTTATGAAAATCTGCTCACTATAGCAGGAAAAAACACAAGAGGCCTTTTTTGTGTAGCCATGATTTCAAAAGCAGAAATAAAATAAAAATAAAAAAGCAAGGGCGTCTAATATCTTTCTATATATTTTTTATGTTACAATAGTTTATTACAATAGTTTATCCATCTAAATTACATTAAATGTTTACACAGGCCAATCCAATAAGAATAAGCATAATTATCCCTACTCATCACAAAACAGCAAAAGCTCCTGCAACTGAACATGTCAAAGTAATCATCATCAAAAGACAATACAAAACACATACTAAACATTCACAAAATACTGTTGTCAATAAAACACCAGACAGGTGAAATTATTAAAACATTATTAAAATACTATTAAAATATTATTAAAATACCATTTAAATATTATAACCTCACACTACAAATTAAATTCATTAAAATTTGATTTTAGGAAGCCTTCGGAAGAATAGAAAGCCTTGTCTAACAAAAATTTTTTTACCGTTCTCCCAGTAGTGGGAGGGATATTATATGCACAGGCAGAGCATTAAAAAATTTTCCGGCCCAATACCCAGGGCTATCCTGACATCTTCTAAGACGCCAGTATAGGGGGACAATATCCTGTCTACCACGCGTATCGTGTTCGTGAATGTCCCCGTGAGTCCTGAACATGCTCAGGTTTCCCCTCACATACATTAAGCACTGGTATATGTACTGGCAAGGCACAGTCAACACTCTCAGTCCCACAAACACCTTCACACAGTCGTCCCGAAATCCCAATCCAGCTATCACTCTCAGAGCCCTCCTCTTCAACCCAAACACCCTACGTGCCTCCTAGCAAGAATGGCATATGAAACATGGGCTTGAAAATTGGCAAAATAAGCTGTCCGGATTATTTCAGCCGAGACACACCGAGACAGATTCCGAAGCACAAAGAGGTTCTTATTGAGTTTTTGCCAGGGCATCAACATGCTTACCCCACTGTAATCTTGGATCCAAAACCACGCCCAAGAATTTTCCTTCAGATACGTTTGCCACAGACATATCCCTCATTGTGAAAATTACTCTTGTTGTTTTGTCAGTATTAAGTAAGAGTCTGTTCGAACAGAACCAAGCTGCAGCCCTCTCCTGCGCGCCCAGGGACCCGTCCAATGAAGCCTCCAGCGTTTCAGCAGAAAGAGACACTGTGGTGTCGTCAGCAGAGTGTGTATTTGGCGATTGCTTCATGGCCAGGAAGATCATTGATATAAATCAATCAGTATGGAACCTTGAGGAATCCCTATTGTAATTTCACTCCTTGTCGACTGCACCCCAGACCCCAGAAACCCTCACCACCTGATATCTGCCATCCAAATACGACTGTATAAGATTGATGCTGTCACGACAAACGTTGTATTTTTTTAGCTTTCGAAGAAGAATCCCGAGGTCGACGCAGTCGAACGCCTTGCTCAGATCCCAGAACAGGACGGAGTTGTACTTCATGCTATGAAATGACTCCACTCTAGCTAAGACATGATGCAATATTCTCAAGGCAGTACTCTCGTTTCTCCTAAATTCAAATTGTGTTCTACAAAATAAATTGTTTGACTCAAAGAAATCAACAATCTGGACTGCCATACACTTTTCCAGCACCTTTGATATAATGGGCAAGATTGAAATTGGACTAAATTTTCTGGGGCTGATGGATCACTCTTCTTAAAACTCGGAGTGACACTAGCCACTTTTAAATTGTTAGGAAATATGCTATTTTTAAGACAGATATTTATTAGTTTTGTCAAGGGTGAAATCAATATATTTTTTACTGTCTTTATCATTTTTGTATTAATACCAT
>MU185711.1:63509-75188 GCA_016904865.1 Pissodes strobi | reverse complement strand
ACACATTAAACCTAACCCTTTGTTTCACAGACAACATATTTAAAACAAGGTAAACAAATTATAAACTGTTAAAACCGGGGACAAAAATTGAAAAAAAAAGCTTAAAAAAATAAAAAACTCAATTCCTTCCAGTTATGTACTTATAAAGGTGAGGCGCATTATTTTTTTGTAAGTTGGATAATTTTTTTCAAGTTGTCTTAAAGTTGGTTTGTAAACATTATTTATTATTTCCCAACGAGACTCGATTTTTATAATAAAAATACATTTTATTGCAACTGAGTCTACATTTTGGACAAAATTGTAGTACATTTTTAGAAGCCCTCGCTGAAGAATTGCTCACATGTGATCTTATTAGTTTGAAATAGAATTGTATTCATGCAGGTGTAGAGGGTAAGGAAGTAATTTCTTGTAAGTTGGACAATTTTTTTCAAATTGTACTAAAGTTGGTTTGAAATAGTTATTTATGTAACAAGTGTACAAAGTAACTTTTTTTTTGAATTGTCCCATGAATAAAACAAGGGTACTTTACTCATGAGTAGCATACTACATTTTTTCTATTCTCGAAAAATATTAAAAAATTAAAATATTATTAAATTACTTTACGCACTACTGCATAAAGTAATTAATTTTTGCGCACTGTATAAAAGAGGTAGGTATATTTTACGAATTTTAGAGAGTGCGTAAAGTGAGTATTTTACACACGGTATTAGAAAACCATTATTTATTATCTGCCAACCAGACTCAAAGTACATTTTCTGGCAATAGTACATTTTGGACAAAATATTAGTACATTTTTAAAAGGCGTCGCGGAAGGATTCCTCACATGCATGTTTATATTTATTCTTTACCAACGAGACCAATTTTTTGTAATGAAAGTTCATTTTCTGGCAATAAAGTACATTTTGGAAAAAAGTTTAGTACATTTTTAAAATCCCTCGCGGAAGAAATGCTCACAGTAAATGGTTTGAAAAAAAAATATATTTCTATAGATATACAAGGTGTTTCATAAGTTTCATAAGCTGTAATATCCTATTAATATGTCTTCGAGATACAGGGTGTTGAGAAAAATTGCATATTTTTAACGTCTTTATTATATGTCAAATTAATTAATTAAGTTAATTAACTGTCAAATTTTGACAGTTATTTTGAACTGATAAAGAGCTACATTATTAGCGAAGCGTCAATTTTTCCTGCTGCCAGTGGCGTCGTTAGAGGGGGGCCAATCAAGTTTTATTCGTAAATGGATTTTTCAAATGATTAATAATTCTCAATCAGCAACCGATAGTTTTTCTAAAAATCGGTTTGATTTTTCCAATTTTTGAATTGGTAAGGAAATAGAAATATCCATAAGGTTGCTACTTTATTAGAAAAAACGTTGAACGGTCCACTTCTTCGTTTTTCAAAGTAACCCATAAAAATAATGTTTTTTTCCAACACCCTGTATTTTGTAAATAAAACGTTACCGGACGTGTGTCTATATATTTTTAAGCCTATTGCCCTTTTCCTTCACCAATCTTCAGAAATTACACACCTTAATTTTGAAGGATAATTAGGGAACACCCTGTATTAATTGTTAATGTATGTTTCGCAATTTACTATGATTCTCACGTGAAATTAAGGATAAGAGTCGTGTCGAGACCCTCGAGCTAGTAGGTAAGTTGGCGCGCTCCTATACCCATAGGCCCCAGTAGAGGGCATATCTCCAAGCCCATAACGTATCTGCATCTGACCTACTCACCCTATTACAACAGACAACAGTTTTTCTGTTACGTTTATCTGTTAAAAAACCCATGCTGAGCCTATTCAAACTAAATAAACGCCGCAGATGGATCAGACTACATGAAACTTATTTGATGACCAAAAGCAATTGTTTCAACAATGGTATCCATGGTAATTATTTGCTGGATGAAGTTACCAGGACATAGCGATATCAACGTAATGTTTCACTATAAAATAATCTGATTATATGACAGCTAATGGCAAATATGGACGAAATGCATTATTTAGACCATTGAAACTCTGAAATAAGATCAGAGACATTAGTAAAATTCACAACCAGTGTAGAAATTTCAACAATCACGTTATTTACGTTCGGCTTTTTCCTATTTCGAGATCGCGATATCGTTTAATGTTTTCCGGCGGAGCGACGTAAAATGAACAACTTTTTCACGGAGCGGCCTAAAATCGATTAAAAGCCCGAAACAATACAAACACCGAAAGCGTCAGTTTACGGTTTATTCTGCCTTTTTTTAAGCCTTTACTGCGAAAAAATGGCGGAAAATCGGATTTAGTTTCTCGGCGATGATGACCCGATTTTAAATGACCGTAATGAACCGGGGTGTTTGCGGTTAAAATGGATTATAACGCTGATGATATCCGATACGGTATTTTGTCTTAGGGCGCCTTTACAGTTTTTTGTTTAGGGTGTAGCAACAGTAACGGTCTAGAGGCTACATAATAACTTTTTTGACGATGTTGCTGCATACAACTGTACATCTAAGTAGATCGCCATTTTAAAATTACTTTGAAATATACAGGGTGTCTCCAAACTAACCCAAACTCACTACTGTTTTCCGATAAAAACACAACTTTGCATTGCATGCCTAAATGCAAACTTTTCTATTGAATACCGTTAAATAATGGATCGTATAATACGTCGGATTCACAAACAAACTTCATTACAAAAATATATATTTAATAATGTCAAAAAACACCGGACAAAAAATCTCATTAGTTAGAAATCCCAGTCTAATCTTTAGCACTTTTATATTTGCAAAATTTATTAGACCTATATTTCTATATTTGTAGTTATTCAATATATTATAAAGAAACAAAACATACTTTATTTCCCTCCTCACACTTAGCATTGTAAAGTTGAAAGAATCAAGCATAGACCTATAGGACACCATGTAAGGGTATGCATTATTTTGTCTAATGTACAGATACCTTAAAAATCTTTTCTGCACTTTTTCAATGAAATCGATATTAGAATGCCCTGTTGGTGACCATATAATAGATGCATACTCCACATGAGGCTTAACAAGTGTGTTATATAAAATTATAATTGTATTGGTTTTAAACTTCTTACTGTTACGAATGACAAAGCCTAAAGCTTTATAAGCCTTACTAGTTATATAATTATAGTGCTGATTAAACTTTAAATTCATCTCAAAGTTAATCCCCAGATCTTTTACTTCAGTTTTCCTTTGAATAATGTCACCTCCTATGCTGTAATCTTGAATAAAATAATTTAATTTTCGAGTAAAAGTAACAACCATACATTTTTTTTATATTCAGTGACATATTATTCTCAGTAAACCAATGGTAAACAATCCCAAGATCATGTTGTAAACCAATACAATCATTAACATTAGATATTTGTTTAAACAATTTTAAATCGTCAGTATAAAGCAAACAAGTTGATGACTTCACTACAGTAGGCAAATCATTAACAAATATATTGAAAAGGAGGGGGCCTAAATTACTTCCCTGAGGACACCTGAGGTTGCTGTATATTGATTTGATTTTGACCTACCCACTTTGACAATTTGCTTTCTGTTCAATAAAGAAGACTTTATTAAATTTGCGGCCTTCATTGAAAAATCGAAGCTCAAAAGTTTGTTGACAAGCATATTGTGATCCACCCTGTCAAATGCCTTAGCACAGTCGGTATAAATGACATCCAACTGCTCCTTGCTTTCAATGGCCTGTGATGCATATTCAGAAAATAAATTCAAATTTGTAACTGTAGATCTATCTTGAATAAATCCATGCTGGTGTATTGTTATTTTGTGGTTAAATTGTTCATAAATATTAATGTAAAGAATATGTTCAAAAATTTTTGACATGGTGTTCAATAAGCATATTGGTCTATAATTTACAATTTCATTCTTTTTACCAGATTTAAAAATAGGTGCAACTAATGTAGTTTTCCAAGACTCGGGGAAACAATCCTGCTCCATAGATAAATTAAAGATATGTAAAAGGGGCTTGATCAAGTGATCTACACAACCTTTATGTATGTAAGATGGTATTTCATCAACACCTTATATCGGTCTCAGTTATTTTGGAAAATTTGAACCCATTATTATTACTTTCATTTAGACCTTGAATTGAGCCCCTGGGTGTTCCATATACAGACCCTAAGAAGGTAGCAAAGGCATTTGCAATGTCCAATGGACAACCGAGAAATTCATCACCAAACCTCATTTCCACTGGTAGTCCAAATTGTTTTGTCTTGTTATGTATATAAGACCAGAAGCTACGAGGATCTTGACTAATATTGCTTTTAATTGATTTTTTTATATAAATTAAGTTCTGTTAAACTTTGCCTTTTAGTTTCTCTTCTCAAAGAAATGTATTCTAATTTTAAAAATTCAACATCACTACCTCTCTTAATAAGAGAATGTAGGTGACTTGACTTTAGAAATCCAGTTTGTGGAAAACCAGTTAGGAAACTTGGTATGGCATGAAATGTTTGTTAGTCTCTTTCTAGGTAGACATTCATCCAGGCATTTATAAATATTTTTGTAAAAAAAAGTCCACGGCAACATTAACATCCTCCGCTGCCAGTAGATCAGCCCCATTACATTCTTTTATCCTGTTATATAGCAAAAAAAATCACCTTTAGAATAATTATAAGTATAAGATTTATCATTTATTTTTCTCTCTTTGGATTTAGTCAGTTCCCCATAATTGACATTTATTATTAATGAAGGATGATACGGATCTCCAGACGTTAATGGGCTCTCTGATCCACAAACAACAGAGACTGCCATGTTAGAAATTACCAAATCCAAATATCTGCCAAGTATATTAGGTATCATATTAAATTGGTTTAAATCACACATACTCAAAAATTGTTGCAACAAGACATGTCCCTCACAGGCTGGACCCTGACTCTGTTGGAAGCTAGGAACATTAAAATCACCCAAAATAACAACATTAGAAATAGTCAACATTAACAAATTATCAAACAAATTTAAGAAGCTTTCAAAATTTTCAAGACCTTCCTTTGGTTTAAACTAAACAACAGACATATATAATTTCTTGACTTTTAATTTAATTATAACACAGTCAATATTTATATCACAGTTTGTTTCTATTATTTCATAGCTTCTATACCCTTTTAAAGCCAAAAGCACCCCTCCGCCTCTAGTTTGTCCATTTGATCTGTCCTTTCTGATAACTGCATACCTCTCATCAAAAAATTCAGAATCTAAGAACCCTCGAGTGAGCCATGTTTCGGGCTTCAGTTTTGGTTCTGAGACTTCTTACATTTTGATAATAAATTGCAATTTGTTGATGGTTAATATGATGTGTTGGATCATTAATTAAAAAGGACTCACTTTCGGACTCACCTACAATTGGGCGGGAGGTGTCGTCCTGTGTTTCTGAAAAAACTGTGCTACAGTAGCTCCAAGAGGCCAGATGTCGCATTTCCAGGCATTCTTTAGATCGCTCTGATGAATTGTGACTTTCATAGAAGTGTATATCTCCGGATATCTCGATGGATGGGATTCACAAATTACATCCGGGAAAGAGACACTCAACATTTTTTGTAAATCTTCAGGTTTTGTTTTGGGCGCCAATCTGGATACATGGAGAGATGCCAGTTTTGGGACAGTATTCAAAAAAAATTCAAAATTGTTTATTCATGTCAAAATATATATGAAATATGTATATACGTCAATAATAAGAGAAAAAATAGTAAGTATATAAACACAAAATATTAAACCTCAAACCTATACCGATATAAGACACTATCCTAAAATTAAAATGTAGATATTAAAACAGAACGAACACTTAAAATACGTATTAAAATGACAAGTATAGTATTCTAAAACAGAATGAACACTTAAAATACTTATTAAAATGACAAGTATACTTACTAATATAATTGAATTACACACAAATAAAATACATTAAAATTTGCGTTAAAATTTTGTTAAAATCACGATTCCTGGGAGACTTGAGAAATCTGTAGTTAGGTAGTCTGTGATTTTATATGGAGCAAGCTGAATCAAATATGTTTTTACTTCAGATTTGAGTCTAGAGAGTGGCAACATTCTAACACTTGTTGGTAATTTATTAAACAATTTAATAGACATAAATTCGGGTCTGTTTTGACTCTTTTTAAGTCAACAGAAAATCGGCCTAATGTTGTCCCCGCCCCTTGTTGGATATGTATGCAGGTTACCTTGGAGGGTGAACTGTTCTTCGTGTCTTTTAATAAATAAGACACTCTCCAAGATAAAAGCAGCAGGTAACGTAATAATCTTTAAACCAACAAAGGCATCCCTGCAGTCCCCTCGAAAAGGCAATCCCGCCAACAACCTAACTGTCCCCCTCTGAAGTCCAAAGACCCTGCCGCACAAGGTGCACCACCCCACGCCAAGATGCCATAAGTCATCACAGAGTGAAACAAGGCCCAATATGCAGACATTAGTACCTCCTCTGATACTGATCCTTGAAGACCCCTGAGGAGAAAGGCAGTCCCCCTCAATCTCTTGGACAGGCTTTCCACGTGGGCAGACCACTGTAATTTAGGGTCTAGATAGACTCCTAGGAACTTAACAACCTCCTGGCACTGGTCACCTAAATCCCGCAAACCAAAAATCATCTTTTGAGTTTTATTACTATTAAGTAATAGCCTGTTTGACTGAAACCATTTTTCAGCCCGTAACTGTGCCTCCAACAAGCCCCGCTCCAGATCAAGAACTGTAGTGTTTTGTAGAGAGAAAGTAGTATCATCAGCAAAGATAGTAAATTTGGAGATGTTATCATAATTTGGCAGATCATTAATATAAATTAAGAAAAGTATTGGGCCAAGAACTGAACCTTGTGGCACGCCTATCCTTACTTCCCTCTCTGATGACACCAACCCATCAACCTGCACCCTTTGCTTCCGACCACTAAGATATGATTCCAGAAGCTTGATGCTAGAGTCCTGAAAATGATACATTTTTAACTTCTGAAGCAGTATTGAATGGGAAACACAATCAAAGGCCTTACTCAAATCGAGAAACAATGATCCATGGTACTCCCGATTTTCAAAAGAGTCAATGATACTACCAGGTCCAGGATTGCAAGTACAGTGCCTCTACCCTTCCAAATTGCTGGTTCGAAAAAATTTTATGATCCTCAAAGTAATTTGCTATTCTCACAACCATACACTTTTCCACAATCTTCGATAAAATTGGCAACAGAGACACTGGTCGATAGTTGGATATTTCTTCCACATTACCTTTTTTATATAATGGAATCACTACTGCACTTTTAAGAACATCAGGAAAACTGTTCTGTTTAAAACATTGGTTTATCAGTTTTGTTAAAGGACAAATTATTAAGTTTTTAACTGACTTTATGAGTTCGACTGTTATACCATGTATATCTGAACTTTTCTTATTTTTTAATGCATTTATGTGATCTCTTACCTCATTATATGAAACCTCTTTAAAACTGAAAGTACTCTCTTGTATTAGTATATTATTTAAATTTTCTAATGGACTAATATCAGAATTTGGTAAATTTACAAGGATGTTGCTAGCTATATTTGTAAAAAAATCATTAAAATCATCTGGACTTATTGAAACATTTTTATTTTGATGTTGCTTACCTCATTTCTTATTTATTATTTTCCACATAGATTTCGATGGATTTTTGGATGTTTGAATCCAGTTGTCATTAGCCAATCGTTTCGCATTAATAATTTGATGCCTGTAATGTTTTTTATAGTTATTCAGTAACTCTTTATTACCTGGGGTACTGTATTGCCTATTGAGTTCACTTAGAAAGTGGACTGTGTCTCTTAGTTGCCGAAGATCCTCAGTGAACCAGCATAAAGGACCAGGAGTGGATTCACGCTTCAGGTATGTCCTCTCCGGAAAAGACTGCAAGAAAGCCCCAAGCAGGACATCCTGGAACATGGCAAACTTCCGGTCAACCAATATGTCAGCCTGATCAATGAAGTGCCACTCTCCAGACTCAAAAGTATTATAAAACTTATGCAGACCTTGTTGTGTAATTGGCCTAAAGACAGACTTACTTACAGCCTGTGTGGTTTGTACTACGCATATTAAAGTTTCCACATCAAAAGACACAATCTGAGCCAAGTGATCAGATAAACCAAAATCCAAACTTCTTATTTTAGATATTTCGAAATTTAGACAAACATTGTCCAAACAGTTTTCACCTCTAGTATTGAAAGTTATTAATGTTTTTAAACCAAAGCTCTCCAAAAAATCTTCTAGGGTGCATGCCTCTCTTTGATTTGCACCAAATAAGACATTAAAATCTCCTGCGATAACAATGTTTGCATAAAGATCTAATTTTTGTACTGCCGACTCCAGGAATTGCATAAATGTGCTAAAACATCCGCAAGGACTTCTATAAACACATAAAACATATAAGTTATAAGATCTTACAAAAATACAACACATTTCCACAAATTTTTCTTCGTTAATGGCTAAAATTGGCACAAATTCTTCACTAAATTCAGTATTAAGAAGTATGGCAGTACCACCCCCAATAAAACTAGACCTACAGGTAGAGTTCCCAATTTTATAATTGTCTAATTGAAAAAAAGGAATTTTACATCTTTAAGCCAGTGCTCGGTCAGTAAAACTATTGTAGGGAGCCTGTCGGCTAGACATGCTTCAAGCTCGCCCACCTTATTCTTCACTGACCTTACATTGTAATGTAAGACACTCATACAGGTTTCATTTAATGGGTTATCTATTTTATCTGGGTTTTTTGAACGTCCCTGTTTAATTCCACTTGGGGTACTAACCTGTTCAAATTTAAAAACTCATTTACCAATATGCCTTTTGGCTAAAAAATTTTATTTAAAACTTCTGACTTTATTTCGGTTGGAATTCCAATTTTAAAGCAATTATATTTGACATTACGCTTTATATTTAACTTATAACATTCAAAGTCAGAAATATCATTTTCCCTAAGATAATTCTCAATACTTTTGGTTTCAGTTTCTAATGATAATTTGGACACAAACAGCCAGGAAAATTTCTTAAATGTTACAGCCTTTAGGCAAGTGATATTTTCTTTATTACCCTCAAGAGCTTTAGGGCGAAGTGTGGGTTCAATTTTATTAGATCTTCTTTTTTTGTTGCTTACAATTTTCCATTCACCGTCGGTTGTACTTCCACTTGGTTTTGGTTCCTCTGGTTCCTTTCTTCCCATTCCCATACCTTGTTTGTTTTTGTTTACAGTAACAATAAGGTTAGGATCACCATCGGCTGTCAAATCGATGACTCGGTTTTCGACAGTGGAGATTTCCGATTTTTGGGTCTGCGTTTGAGAAAGCGCCCTTTCGCCGACTCTGACGTCATTTGAAGCGGAATCGCTCACTTCGGTGGTATTTCGGTTTAATTCGGTTTCGTTCGAATCGAAATTCGGATGTTGTTCGGAACGAGTTCTCGGTGGAGTTACCGGCAACGTTGTATTACCGATGTCAATCTGACGGATGAGTGAAGGGAGCGGAGAAGCGTCAAAGCGGGGGGAAGGCAATGTTTGTTTACCTTTTTGGAGGCGAGAAACCCGCTTTTCGTATGAATTTTCCAGTGCTTCTTCGTACTTTTCCTTCCATTCCGTTTTCTTGAAGTATATTCTATCCTTGTCGGTCAGTTCATCTACCAACTTTTTTAAATAGCTTATCAGCTCGGGTTTTTCCGGAGCGTCCTGGGATGCCGTCTCCAATTCGTCACAGCACAGAACACGATTTTTCTCCAGAAAATTCACTTTTCCCGTCCTGTCTCGTACTGCACAGTAATGGTGAAATATATTTCCACATTTTACACATGTTTATTTTTACAGCACTTAAACCTGTATTTTATAGGAGATACGTCTTTTGCTTGCTCTTTAGTCGTCGCCATCTTGAATGTTCAGTAGTTGTTAGGTGAAGATTCATTGCGGCCTACCACAAAGCGACGTTTCTTCCTGCCTTGTGTTTGCCAAGCTCCCTGGTCATTTTTATCAGAGCCACTTTTGCTTGATGCTGAGCATGATGTATGGCGGCTTTTACTTCCCCAGTCCCAATTTTATGCTTAATTGGACCCGATTGATAGTCAAAATCAGCTACAGCAGCTCCAATAACTTTGTTTTTATCGGGGACGGATGATGAAATTATTAGGTTAGGTTTGCCAGCTGACTGTTTGACAGAGTCAGAGGCGTCCTTCCGTGTATTATTGGCAACATTGGAATAAGTTGCGGTTTCGATATCTCCTGTTTTACTGGTTGTCGAAGTTTCGTTTTTCGACAGATCAGTGTTACCAACAGTAGGGGTGGAAATTTGATCATAGCTTAATAACTTTGAGGATAAAATATCAATTTTCTCCTTTAGTAAAGAGGCATTTTCAATGAGAATTTCATTCTTGGACTCCATCTCACGTAGCAGCCTCCGTATTAACACATCCTCACTAAGATTTTTTTCTTTGTTATTGTCGGTATTTTTGAGGTTATTAAGTGCCGTAGCATCAATAATTTCCCTTGAATTATTTACCTGGGTCGAAATTAGGGCTAATTGGTCCTCTAATCCAGCCAGGTTTTCTGTAAGGCTCTTGATTTCCTTATCCTTTTCAATCATAATTGAGTCAACAGCCCTTTTGATTTCCTTTTCCCGCTCAGATTTCGCACATGTTGGGCAGTAAACTAAGCCTTTGCTCGCACTTGCCACACTTAGGCCGGTAAGTCGTAGAGCACAGGACACATGTAGAACTATTTCACAAATTGCACATTTCCCAAACGATTTTTCTACTCCATTCTTACAATAAAAACACTTTTTGTTATTGAGATCGGACGGATCATCCTCACTCGGCGCCATCTTGTATAGTAATTTATGATGGCAGATATCCGCAATTACCTTTCACCATGAAGTAACAATTACAGAATAAGCTAAGGTTAACTGTTCCAAAATCACTTGTAGCGAGCCTCTTTATATGTCAGTTTCACCGATTTTTACACTTTAAAAGCCCTAATCAGCATAGGAAAGTTAAAGAAACCCAAGAAAACCAAAAGGAAAAAGCTTGCATTACAAAATTAGCATTGGGAAAGATCAATTGAAGCAAAAGAGACCAAGGACAACCCGTTTCGGAATTTGGCTTAATAAAGTGCGGTTTCCCGCATTGAGAATAGGATCTACTACAACCATACAAGGTATATATTTTACAAAATTAATTACCTTGAACATTGCTGACAAGCATATTTTCGAGGCAAAATTGGAGTTTAAGATTCTGAAACTCACTTAAGATTAAATATTTACTTTTGCTTAAGGCAAGCGCATGTGTGGTTCTCCCATTCCGGAGGACACAGAAATGAATGGATGTTGCTGTAATGAGACGCGGAAGTAAATTACTGGATTTTAACCGGAATTAATTGTACATGCAAGTATATGTCCGTTATTTTGTTTTGAAATTTTATTTCAATAGGATGTTATTTAAAATTTAATTTTATTTAGTAAACGCTGTACAATCATGTTCTGACTGTTACAAATGTTCATTTTCTTTTTCAGTTTATGAGTGCAATATAATGTGTTTTCTATTATTAGTTAATGCAGTGTTTGTTACTTTTTTTAACGTTTTAATAATAGTAAAATTAACCAAAAATTATAGCAAAGTACGAATCCCACTTCTGAATAGAGAAAGGGAGAGCGGCTCTATAAAC
>MU185711.1:26826-43509 GCA_016904865.1 Pissodes strobi | reverse complement strand
GTAGGTACAGGATGTTTCCTATAATTTTGACAGCTTCTAGCGACTGAATTTTGGAGATAGAAGAATACACTTGTAGGGATGCTTCCAAATCGTAACCTATTTAAAACCTATATATTATTTGTTTATACATTTCAGCCATTATTGAAATTTTAGCTATGAACAACAAAACGAAATAATAATGTTATCAAATGACATTACTGACAGGTTCCATGCCGTCAGTAATGTCAATGTCATTTGATAAATGTGTTTTTCAATGGCGACTAAGATTTATATCAAAATAATTATAATACATTCGTTATTATTTTGTTTTATTAATAGCCAATATTGTTAATGTTAAATTAAATTATTGTATTATTATTGCGATTTATTTATAATAAATTAACGCTATCCAATTAAAAGGTTAATATACTGAGTATGCCACTGAAAAAGCATACAATAAGTGAAAAAAAATCAACCGTTGTTTTTTTAAGTAGCAAATTCTGACGGTTTATTCGATTTTTTTTCTATATTGAATAACAAAACCGTCGCTTAAATAAACAAAAAATAAACCTTATGCATGATCTACCCAATGTACTTCATACGAAAATCTAAACTAGTAATTCTATTTTATTATCTAACCCAAACTACCATTTATTTTCTATCTTCTTCATTCCCTTTCTTTCTTTGGTTTTTCTTCTTTACATTTCTCTTTCTTCTACTTTTCCTTCTTCTTTTACTTACTTTTTCTTCATTTTGTTATTACCTCTCTTTCTTTTTTGATACTTTTACCGCTTGTTTCCGTTTCCGTTTTTGCTTCCTTTTTGCTTTCCTTTTTTTCGTCTTTGTTTTAATTGAAATTTTTTAAATTTAAATTTAAATTTTTAATTTTCTAATCTTTCAATTATCTGAATTTCTAATTGTGAGTTTTTCCAACTTTCCAATGTATTAATAATATAATTTTCTATTGTCGTAATTTCCTGATTTGCTAGTTGTTTTAGTTTCTAATATTAAAATTTTTTGATTTTTTAATTTTTTATATTCTAAATTTTAGAATTTTTTAAATTTATAATTTTCTAGTAGTCTTATTTTTTAATTGTTTTATAGTGTAATTGTCTAATTGTTTAATTTTGAAAGTTTACAATTTTCATATTCATCACCTCTACTTATTTAAAATTCACCATTCCTGTTAAAAAGATCATAAATATTCGATAAACTTCCTGACGATTTTGACATTTTTTTCTGAAGTAAAGTTATGGTTTACTCATTTTGAACTACCGCTTATTGCGGTCCTCTCCTTTATTTTTTCTCTTTTCTTCTTATTTTTTCCATTTTCTTTATTTGTTTGGCTTTCTTTTTCTCTTCATTCCCTTCTGTTTGTTATTTTCTCTCTTTTTTTTCACTGTAAACACTTTTTTCCTTCTCCCACGTTTTTAATAATTTTACCGTTTATTTTCGTTTCTGCTTCCTTTTTGTTTTCGTCTTTGTTTTTATTCTCATCTTTTTAATCTTATAATTTTCTCTAAATGTCAGATTGTCTAACTTTCCAATATGTCAATATTATAGTTTCCTAATTTCCTAATTTACTAATTTTCTTATTGTAATTTTTTCATTTTATAGATTTTCCAATTCTCGAATTTTCTATTCTTTTATTTTTCTAATATTCCAATTTTCTAATTATCTAAATTTATATATTTTTTAATAGTCTCAGTTTTTAATTGTTTATTAATGTAATTGTCTAATTGTTTAATTTTATAATCTTAAATTTTTAGTATTCGTCACTTCCACTTATTTAAAATTCATCGTTCCTGTTAAAAAGATCATAAATATTCGATCATCGCCTTGAGGCCTGACGATTTGGGCACTTCTTCTGAAGTAGAGTTAGAAAGTTTATTGATTTTAAACTACCGCTTATTGTGCTACTCTCCTTTTTTTTCTTCTTAATTTTTTCATTTTCTTTGGCTTTCTATTTCCATTCATATCTCTCTCTCTTTTACTTTTTTCTATTTCTTATACTTTTTTTCCTTCTGTTTGATATTTCTTTTCTTTCTTTCTTACACTCTTGTCACTTTTTTTTCTCCCACTTTTTAAATAATTTTACCGTTTGTTTTCGTTTTTGCTTCCTTTTTGTTTTCGTCTGTGTGTTTATTTTCATCTTTTTAATCTTATAATTTTCTAATTTACTAATTTTCTGGTTTTCTAAATGTCAGATTGTCTAACTTTTCAATAGTCAATATTACTATTTGCTATTTCCTAATTTACTAACTTTTTTATTGTAATTTATTTATTTTATAAATTTTCTATTCTCTAATTTTTCATTCTTTTATTTTTCTAATTTTCAAATTTTCTAATTATTTAAATTTGCAATTTTCTAAATTTATATATTTTTTAATAGTCTCAATTTTTAATGTAATTGTTTAATTTTCTAATTTTACAATTTTTAAAATTCATCATTCCTGTTAAAAATATCAGAAATATTTGATAAACGCCTTGAGGTCTGGCGATTTTGATATGTTTTTTAAAGTAAAATTAGAAAGCTTATTGATTTTGAACTACCGCTTATTGCGGCCCTCTTCTTCCTTTTCTTCTCTTTTCTTCTTATTTTTTAATTTTTTTTATTTCTTTGGCTTTCTTTTTCTCTTCATATCCCTCTCTCTTTTACTTTTTTCTACTTCTTATACGTTTTTTACTTCTGTTTGTTATATCCTCTCTTTTCTTTCTTACACTGTTTAAGTCACTTTTGCCTTCTCCCACCTTTTCAATAATTTTATCGTTTGTTTTCGTTTTTGCGTTTTTTCTGTTTTCGTCTTTGTTTTTATTTTTATCTTTTTATTAATTTACTAATTTTCTGAATTTCTAAATGTTAGATTGTCTAACTTTCCAATATGAAAATAATATAGTTTAATGTAATTTTCCAATTTTTTAATTATCTAATTTACAATTTCCTATAATTTTCAAATAGTCTCACTTTTTAATTGTTTATTAATGTAATTGTCTAATTGTTTAATTTTGTAATTTTACAATTTTTGTATTAGTTACCTCCGCTTATTTACAATTTTTTAGACCGGCTAGAAAAGCCATAAATATATAAAAGACATGTTGAAGCTTGATGAGTTCGACACTTTTTCTTATGTAAAATTAGGAAGTTAATCGATTTTCAACTACCACTTATTGCGGTCTTCTTTCTTTTCTTTTCTTCTCAGTTTTTCCTATTTTTTCTTCTTTCTGTGGCATTCTTTTTTCCCTTTCTTACCTTTTTTTCCTTATTATTTTTCATCCTGTTTATTATTTCCTCTTTTAATATTTTCTTGCACTATTTCTTTTTTAACTCACTTTTTCTCTTTCTTTTTTATACTTTTACAGTTTGTTTTCGTTTTTGTTTTTGTTTTCTTTTTGCTTTCATTCTTGCTTTCTTTTGTGTTGACGTTTTCATTTTAACTTTATTTTTTTTCCATTTTCATTTTCAATCCTCTAATCTCCTAATCGTATAATTTTCTATTTTCCTAATTTACTTATTTTCTAATGGTTTCAGTTCCTAATTTTCTAAATAGCTTTAATTGTATAATAATTGTGTAAATAGCCTAATTTTCTAATTGCTTAATTTTACAATATTCGTATTCGTCACCTCAATTTATATAAAATTTATCAGTCCGGTTAGAAGGACCATAAATATTCAAAAAACGTCTTTATATTTTGTGGTTGCGATATTTTCTCCTCAAGTACCTCAAGTGAAAGGAGAAAGTTGAGGTCCTTTTTCTGCCTTTCTTTTTCCTTCTCAATTTTTTCAATTTCTTGGCTTTCCTTTCCTTTACCTTTCATTTCTTTTTATTATTATTTTTCCTTCTATTTGTTCTTTCATCTTTTTACTTGTTTTCTTGCATTGTTTCTATTTTTAATCAACTTTTTTTCTTTTCTTCTCCCAATTTTTTTATACGTTCCCTGTATGTTTTGGTTTTTATTTGGTTTTCTCTTTTGTTTTCATTTTCGATTTCATATTCATTTTCATTTTCAATCTTATAATATTCTAATATTTTAATCCTGTGATTTTCAAATTTCCCAAGTCATTGTTTTTTAATTGTCTCATTTTATAATTTTCTATTTTTTAACTTTCTAAATTTATGGTTTTATAATTTTCTAAATTTCGAATGTTCTAATAAACTGATTGTTTAATTTTCTAATTAAGTAACTGTTTAATTGTTTAATTTTACAATTTTCTTATTTATCACCTCAATTTATTTAAAATTTATTAGTTCGGTTAAAAAAATCATAAACATTCGAAAAACTTCTTGACATTTCAAGATTTCGACATTTTTTCCTCAAGTACCTCAAATGAAAGTAGAAAGTTGCGGTACTCTTTCTTCCTTTTATTTTTCTTCTCAATTTTTTCAATTTCTTGGCTTTCCTTTCTTTTTCCGTTCATTTCTTTTTATTATGATTTTTCCTTCTATTTGTTCTTCTATTTTTACTTGTTTTCTTGCATTGTTTCTGTTTTTAATCAACTTTTTTTTCTTTTCTTGTCCTAATTTTTTTATACGTTCCGTGTATGTTTTGGTTTTCATTTGGTTTTCTCTTTTGCTTTCGTTTTCGATTTAATATTCATTTTCATTTTTTCATTTTCATTTTCAATCTTATAATATTCCAATATTTTAGTCACGGTTTTTTTAATTGTCTCATTTTATAATTTTACTTTTTTAACTTTCTAAATTTATGGTTTAATAATTTTCTAAATTTCGAATGTTCTAATAAACCGATTGTTTAATTGTCTAATTACGTAACTGCTTTATTGTTTAATTTTACAATTTTCTTATTTATCACCTCAATTTATTTAAAATTTATCAGCCTGGCTAGAAAGATCATAAATATTCGAATTTGACATTTTTTCCTCAAAGTACCTTAAGTGAAAGTAGAAAGTTGCGGTCCTCTTGCTTCCTTTTTTTTTCTTACCATCTTTTTTCAATTTCTTGGCTTTTCTTTTCCTTTCATTTCTGTTTATTATTATTTTCCCTTTTCTTTGTTGTTTCCTCTTTTTACTTGTTTTCTTGTACTGTTTCTATTTTTAACCTTCCTTGTTCTTTTCCTGTTCCACTTTTTTATACTTTCCCCGTTTGTTTTGGTTGTCGCTTTTGCATTCTTTATGTTTGTGTTTGGTTTTTTTCTTTTGCTTTCGTTTTCGTTTTCATATTCATTTTCATTTTTTCATTTTTATTTTCAATCTTATCATATTCCAATATTTTAATGTTATGATATTCAAATTTCCCGTCGCGCTTTTTTTAATTCTCATTTTATAATTTTCTATTTTTTCTTTAGTTTCTAAATTTATGGTTTTATAATTTTCTAAATTTCGAATGTTCTAATAAACTGCTTGTTTAATTGTCTAATTACGTAACTGTCTCATTATTTAATTTTACAATTTTCTTATTTCTTACCTCAATTTATTTCAAATTTATCAGTTCGGCTTGACGCCTGATGATTTCGATGTACCTCAATTTTTCAATTTCTTTATTTCTTCTCTTTCTTTTCCATCCTTTTTCTTATTATTTTTTCTTTCTGTTTGTTATTTCCTGTTTTTATATTTTTGACACTTTCTATTCTTAGCTATTTTTTGTATTTTCTTCTTCCTCTTTTTTTATACCTTGTTTTTGTTTTCGCTTTTGCATTTTGTTTTCATTTTCGTTTTCGATTTGATTTTAAGTTTTTTTAATATTCTAATCTGACTCGAACGATCCGAAATGCATGCTAAATTCTATATATTTGTTAATTGCTATACGACAAATTAGCTAAGGGTTTTTCAAAATAGAGTTCTGTATCCCATTTAAAATGGACACACTGTATATCTACATGTTCTGATAAAAAATACTATAAATAAAAATCTATTAACGTATGAATCAATAAAGGATCCGTTTGTTAGAGCAGCAACTTTATTTATTTCTCAGTTTTAATATAAGTCTCGCTTAAGAAAGAAAATGCCGAGTCGAGCGCGATGGGTTTACTGCTTTCTATATTTAGAACTGCAATTTCAAGAGAAGCCCAAGCTCTGGCACCGAGAAAAATTATAAAGGACTTAATTTAAATGAACTTTCATAAAGCTTCTTTATTTCTTACGGCCCCTATTAAGGTTAAATATTAGACGTTAGATGTGGGGCCGCAGCCAAGAAGGAGAACGTCAATAAACTTTCTGGGAAAAGATCATAAATATATGAAAAACGCCTTGAGGCCTGACGATTTCGACATGTTTCTGAAGTAAAGTTATTAAGTTTATTGATTTTGAACTACTGCTTATTGCGGTACTCTTCTCTCATTTCTTCTCTTTGCTATTGAAATTTTTCATTTTCTTCCTTTCTTTGCCTTCCTTTTTCTCTGCATATCCCTCCTTCTTTTACTTTTTTCATTTCTGTTTGCTATTTCCTCTCTTTTTTTCTTACACTGTTTAACGCACTATTTTCCTTCTGACACTTTTTTAATAATTTTACCGTCTGTGTTCGTTTTTGCTCCTTTTTGTTTTCGTCTTTGTTTTTATTTTCATGTTTTTAATCTTATAATTTTTTAATTTACTGATATTCTGGAATTCTAAAGTATATAGCATCAAAATTTATCTTAGCTCTATAGACACGATATTTTAGTAAATATACATTTTAATCAATCAATACCTGGTGGCACTTCTAGATCTATGATGGCCGGTGCCGACGGCGAGCGGCCTTCCCCGTTCCTCCAGCATGGGGTCCTCCAGGTCTTCGTCTCGATAGTACGAGTGGTACGCGCCGTAGGCCGTGTGCTCGGGCGAGTTATTGCCCGAACGGGTCTGACGCAGCGGTTTGCGCCCCAAGGGGCTGCCCCCTGGGTAGGCCCTGCTGGGCGACCGGTCCACGGTGGGCAGCCTTACGCCCCTAGGGGAGCGGGAGCCCCCCACGTACGCGTCACGGGACATTTCATGACATTCTGAAAAATAAAAATTAATTAAATTGCAGATTTTCAGCAAATTTTTATTAATTGAAATAATTGTATTATTAACCTTCAAGGGCTTTGATCGTACGTATTTGCAATAGCGAGTACCTCGGCGTAACAGGTTGTGATCAGTTGACAGTTGACACCATAACATGGCGGTCTGACACGGCCGTATATGTGAATAAAAAAGTTGAAAAAGGACATTGCTTAAAGAAATCACTGAAAATAAACCGATAAAAGTACTGTAGAGCACAACCTTCTTCAAGCAGAAAACTCGTTGTTTGACACGTTTCTCGAATAATTTATGAGGTCGGCGCCCACTGACAGATGTCAACATAAAAAAAAAACATTGTGATGACATGATGAATATGTCATTGGAATATGTCAAAAGTCATGTTGACATATGTTAAATTGATCCCTTATTAAAATGCGATTATATACAGTTATTTAAGTTGGACGGTAAGTGTCAGATAATTAAATTTATCAATATTTATCTTAATATAGGACATATCGAAAATTTGTTTTAATAAATTGATGCCCTCTCCTTTAGAAATTGAATTTGACAGTTACAGGCGTCAGAATTGACAGTCACAGCTGTCATTTTCTTTTATATGGATATGACACATGTCAAAATGATTTGTTAACTTTATGACGTATGTAAGTGTCAAATCTGGTGATATATTTTTTTATTTGTGGACAAAGCAGCTGTATTTATTTTACATATTAATGTTTATATTATGACAGTGACAGCTGTCACATATTTGTTTATTATTTTTTAGGAATGAAAAAGCATTAAATTCGGCAAAGAAATCATTAAAAATTTAATAACCTGGCAACGTTGCATTTTAGAACAACAATATTTTAGGGTTGACAAAGGATAGGGCACTAATTCCAACCCAAACTAAGTGGGTCATTCTATTTTAAAAAATATGAAAATTATGCTCTTTTTTGGAACACTCTGTGTAAGTCAAATTATTTTTAGAATGTAGTCCATTTAACCTCAATTTAAGTTTTCTCTGAATTAACGATAAAGTCGCAATTAGAGACCGGACTATTAAATGGACACATTAATGCATACCGGACGCCATATCTACCTTTACGTAATCATAGGTGGCGTATACAGAGTGTTTCTTAATAACATGCTAATATTTAAGGAGGTTATTCTTGGGTTTATTTTATGAAAAAAACTTCTTATGAATTTATGTCTTTTAAGACTTTTGAACTACAGGGTGCTATTTTTTTATTATAAATTTGGTATTACCCCAGATATTTTTGTGAAATTTGGTACACAGCTTCTATGCATCAAGGATGCATTTTCTAATGTTTAAACAATTTTATTACTTTTACCAGTGGCGTCTGTACGGGTTTTGAATTGAATATTTCGCCACTGTTTTTTCTTAAAGTAAAAATTATTTTTGAAATCACCATTCCCTTCTGAGCAAATGCGGTCTCTTGATCTGTTTTCGTTTGACGTATGGTTTGCGCATAAAAAATTAAATTTATTCATTTGCACGTTGGAATTTTACAGTTTAAAAATTATTTTCTTAAATAAATTGATCAAAATTATTATTGTTCTCGTAAGTGCTCCCTCTTTTGAGGTGCTCTATCCACTCAGTGAATGTTGGCGACAATTCTGGCATATTCTTTTCGATCTTGGGCGGCTCTGAAAAGTGATTGGGCGTCGAGGTTTGTCCATTCAGCCACGAAAATCTCTTTCTCCCGATGCCTCTCTTTCCCTCGATTTTTCCTTCCATAATTAGCTTTAGGAATTGGTACTTTGAATTTTCGAATATATGCCCTTCTTCTTCTTCTTCATGTGCCGTCTCCTCTGAGAAGGTTGGCAACCATCACAGCAATTCGAACCTTCGATGCCTCTGTTCTAAATAAATCAACAGAACTGTAGTTGAACCACATTCTTAGGTTGTTCAATCAGGAAATGCGTTCCTATGTTTCTCCGCTCCTGAATCTTTCCCTGTATGATAATCTGCAGCAGTCCATATCGCTCACCCCTCATGACTTGACCTAAGTATTGAAGTTTTCTAATTTTGATAGTGTTTAGGACTTCTTTCTATTTTCTCATTCTTCTCAGCAGTTCGTCGTTTGTAATTCTATCAACATTCTTCTGTATGCCCATAACTCAAAAGCCTCCAATCTATCAGTAATATTTTTCTTTAGCGTCCATGCCTCCTTCCCATATAACAGAACCGAGAACACGTAACACCTCAAAAGTCTGGTCTTCAAGCCAATACTCAGATCTCTACTGCACAAAACATTTTTCATCTTCCTGAATGCGCTTCTTGCTTGTCCGATCCTTGATTTGATTTCTTCGGTGTAATCATTGTCTTCGTTAATTATGGCTCCCATGGATCATTAGGCTTTCTTGGCGCTGTTGTGATTTTGTGATCCCCATAAATTGAGTCTTTTTGGTATTTAGAGTTAGACCTCTCTCCTCACTGAGTTTCACAACACGATCTAGCAGTTGTTGCAGATCCTCAAGACATTCAGCTATAAGTACCGTGTCATCAGCGAATCTTAAATTATTAATTGGTTTACCGTTTACTTTTATGCCTATTGTTGTTTCACCTTCCAACGCTTTCTGAATAATTTCCTCAGAGTACACATTAAATAGGATAGGAGACAGTACGCATCCTTGTCTGACTTCGATTTCATCCCAAAAATTCATTCCCTATCTTCATGGCTGCTTTCTGGTTGTAATAAAGTTCGGTAATAATTCAGATGTCCTTTGTGTCTAAATTTTTATTCTGGAGTAGCTGAATGAGGCGGTCGTGTCTGATTTTATCAAAAGCCTTGTTGTAATCTAAAAAGCATACATATGACGTCTGGTTCACATCCATGCATCTTTGGGCCAGCACGTTTATGGCGAATAAGGCTTCTCTTGTTCCAAGGGCATTTCTGAAGCCGAACTGTGTTTCACCAATGTCTTGTTCTAGTTTTCGATAAATTCTATTGTGTATAATTTTCAAGAGGGTGTGGTTCATTAAGCTGATTGTTCGATGGTCGCAGCATTCCTTTGCATTTATTTTTTTAGATAATTTAGGTAATGCGATAAACGTAGACTTTAACCATTCCTTAGGTGTAACTCCTGTATTATAAATGGAGTTATACAGATCCACCAACACTTCAATTTGATCCTCCTTGACGAGTTTGATTATTTCCACTGGTATCCCATCAGGTCCAGGCGTTTTATTGTCTTTGTTAATTTAATTGCATGTAAAACTTCTTCTTTGGTAATATCTGGACCGCTGTCCTTGGTCGCATCGTTTGTTAGGGGTTTTTGTCTCTGGTCTTCAAAAAGTTCCTAGATGTACTCATTCCATCTTTCAAGTTTTTCTTTGGTGCCTAATATGATTTTTCCGTTTTTATCTAGTAACAGACTTCCTCTGTTTATTCTGTTTGTGCCAGTTAACTCCTTTACTTTCTTGTGTAAGTTAAAGTATCGTTCCTTAGCATTAATTGTTCTATCTCATTACATTGCTCCTCATACCATTTTTCTTTGGCCTATCTTATTTCTCTGTGAGTATTATTGTATGCTTGATTATCTATGTTCTTATATGTTCTTCGTTTTTCCATCAGTTGCTATATCTCATCCGTCATCCATTGTTTCTTCTTGTTCTTATTACCATCCCCTAGTGTGTTTTTACTTGTATTTATAAGGGTATTCTTTATTATTTCCCATTTTTTTTTTCATTATGTGCAGTGGCATTCACTTTTATTTTCTTAAGCTCGTCATTAATTTTCTCTTTAGTTCTTCCTCTGAATGCTGGCGTTTTAGCTGTATTTCTGACTTGTTATTTTTATTTAGTAGTTTTTTTAGTTTGACATGGAATCTAGCTACCACAGCGTTATGATCTGGCGCCTGGATATGTTTTGGTTGACTTAATTGAATTGCGGTATCGCTTGTTGATCAGGAGGAAATCTATTTGGTTTCTGACTACATTATTGGGATTATCCGCTGGTGATTTCCATTTATACAATCTTCTGGTTTAAAATAGGTATTCGTAATTAAGTCTCTCTCTTGACAAAACTGGGCCAGTCTGTCTCCTCTACCATTCCGTGTTCCTAATCCAAAATTTCCAACGAAGTCTCCTTCGCTTCCTTGTCCTATCTTCGCATTGAAGTCGCCCATCACAATTGAAATGTCTCTAGGTTTGGTGATATCTAGCGCTTGTTCCACTTCATTGTAGAACTGTTCCTATTTCTTCTTCGTCTTTATCAGCAGTTGGGGCATATATTTGAATTATGTTGATCTTGGACTGGGGTGTTTGAAGTTGAATTGCCATTACTCTATCCGATATTGGCAAAAAGCTAGTTACGGACTGTTGAGCTATCCTGTCGACAATTATTGCCACTTCATTTCGGTGTTGTCTATAATGATAGACAACACCGAAATGGTAATATATTCTTGTCTGGCCAATTGATATTTCTCCTGAGTTAGGCCATCTGGCTTCGCTCAGTCCCAATATGCCAATCTTTAGTCTTTGCATTTCCTGCATTACATTGTGAATCTTTCTTGCTTCGTATATTGATTAACATTCCTTGTACCAACATTCATTGCTGACCCGGAGATTCTTCGCACCTTCTGGTTGTTCAAAACCTGCCGGGGACTGAGGGCCGTGTCTTTGTTTGTCTCAGCCATCATGATTTGTACTAGGAAATTAATTAATGAGGTGGTTTTCCGTTGCCTTTCTCATCGCAGTGTTTTAACCGGTCCAGTTCCTTACTGACTATCGCCTAAAACTGTCCAACATTAGACCGTCCTGAAACTTGAGTTTCTGCGCTCTAATGTGGTGATGACAGCGCTGCTTCCCACTATGCCCACTATTCCTTAAGTATGCAGTTTTCCTTTTTTTCACTATTTGTAGTAATTCTCTCCCTCTTTCCATACTATCTATGACTTCATTGTTCGTCACGCGATCCGTCCATCTGAAAACCCACGTCTCAAAGGCTACCTGTCGTTTCATGGGATTGGCCTTTATTGTCCATGTCTCCATTCCATACACTAGCACAGAGTAAATGTAACATTTCACAAAGCGGTACCGTGATTTCAAATTAAAACTGTTGTTACTGAGAAGAGTTCTCATGTTCATGAATGCCACTCTGGCTTGCTCGATTTTGCTACGTATCTCCACGTCTGGCTCTAGGCCTTCTGACCCTAGCTATCTAAATTTCGTGACCTGTTGGAGTCTCTTACCATTCACTGTGATGTTCAGGAGAACATTTGGTGTTTTGCTAACCATCATTACCCTCGTTTTGTCAGTGTTAATCTTTAAGCCGAGTCGTTCTCCTACGGAAGATATTCTGCCTATAAGACGTTGTAATGCTTCCTAGCCATCTGCTATTATGACTGTGTCGTCAGCGTAACGTAATTGCTGACCACCTGACCATTGATTTTGATGCCGTCATCTGTATCTTTCAAGGCACTTTCGAAACTTGCTTCAGAGTACAGATTAAAGAGTAGGGGGGACAAGACGCAACCCTATCTTTCTCCCTTTTCTATCGGGAATGTCAGTGTAGTATCACTTCCCACCTTCACCGATGCAGTTTGATTTATGTATAGGTTCCTTATAAATTGTAAATCGTTCTTATCTCTCATCCTATCTTGGAGCATCTTTATTAGGTCAGTATGTTTAATACAATCGAACGCCTTCTTACCAGAACCACATGAAAACGTTCTTGCGCTGATCTCTGCATTTCTGGAGTAATATGGTAAGGCTGAATAGTGCTTCACGTGTACCGAAGCCTTGACGGAACCCAAACTGGGTAGGGCCAATGTATCTTTGGCATCTATTGTAAATTTTCGTATGATAGGAACATTTTTAGAACTTGTCTCAGTAAGCTGATCATTCGGAACTTATCACAATAGTTTGAATTTGGTGTTTGGGTTAGTTGGGAGTTTATAGGCCACCCTCAGTGGCATACACCGAGCTAAAATGGAATTTCCTCAGCCGCCGAGGCAAAGTAGTTGCCAAAATCATTTGCATTTATATTTAGAGAGCCTAATTGTGTGGACCTTGGTGAGTTACTCCGTATAATCTACCATCATGGCTGACTGCCTGTTTCCTGAGTGGTCAATATAGTTATCATGGGCTGCCTTCCTTGCAGAGACCAGAGCGGCTCTATACTGATTCTTGAAATCATTTACTGTTTTTTTTTGGGCATTAAGATTTGATTCGATTTATTAAGCGAGATCAGAAAGTGCAGTTTATCCCTCATGATCCTCAAATCATTGTTGAACCAGTTTACTCTGGCCATCCCTGCAATTTTAGACTGAGTGTTCAGAACTGACTTGACTGGAAAACAAGACTCAATGCCGTCCGCAATTCCATTTACAAATAGTTGAAACTTACTTTCAATGTCCAACTCAACACTGTTAACAAAATTCCATTCTTCAGTTTCAAGGGTGCGATATAAGGCAAATAGGCCCTCATTTGTCACTGGCCTGTAGGTTATACGAGTAGCAGGTTGGCAAGGAGAAACCATTTTGACCCTACCAAAAACTCCCTAGTGGTCCGAGAGGTGGAAAAGATTAAGCTGAGTAGTATCCTGCAAACCATCAAAGAAACTTGTAAAAACGTTATCAAGCTGAGCGCTAAGGCGAGTACTGAAATTTACAGTAGGGTGAAGATCTAGGGTTCGGAAGGAGTTTATTACTTCTAGAGTTCTCTCACTGTTCATGTGGAATGGAACATTGAAATCCCCCGTGATATAGATGAGCTTTGAAATATCCAACTTGGAAAGGACCTGCATCACAGTGTCAATAAATAGATTAAAGTCACCCAGAGGTGACCTATAGAAAGTTACTATTTGAATGCGAAAGTCTCTCAAAATGATACCCGTAACCTCACAGTGCTGCTCAGTGGAGAGAGAGATGAGTACCCAACATCCTTGACAAGTATGGCCACACCACCATGAGGCTTCTGAGACCTTCCAAAGCCCGAGGCCAGTTGGTAACCCCGAATGTTAAGAGACTCAAGCTCATCAGATGTGAGCCAATGCTCATTTATACAAAAAACATCAACAAATCTCTCTTTAAGTAGTAATTCAAACTCTGTAGTTTTATTTCTTATACATTGAACATTAGCATGAAAGATTGTTAGACTATTGTTTTATTTCTATTGTTTACCCTATTTCTATTATTATTGGTATTAAGATTATTTAGGTTTATGAAACTATCATTAATACTATCATTAATACCTTGGCCACGTTGGGCCAAAGTGCGGGATCCATTATCTGGTCCTTGAATTTCCAGATACTCCAACCTTAAATGAACTGCGAAGGCAGTGTTTATTTTTGTTTTCAGCTAGTAACACTGAAAATCCTTCACCAGGTTAAGTTGCTCCAGATACTCCCTAACATCCTTGGTTTCCGTATTTGGCGCTAACCCAGATATAAAGACCCATTCCTTGGAAAAACTCGGGGCTGCTTTTAGAACACATTCTTTGTTTGTGCCATGCCTGGGCGTCGGCCTACCTCCCTTACGATTTTGCTTATTTCTTCTAGCATGGAATATTTGCCATCCAGAATCATCGGCTGCATTTTGAGACGCATTTTCTGGAGATTCTTCATTTTTTTGAGTCTGGGTCATTGTTTTGTTCCAAATCATGGCCATCAATCCCAAAAACGTCATCCTGTAGATCGCGTGACATTGACATTTGAAGCACAGATGCATAAGCAACAGAGGAGCGCCCACCATTTGTTGAGGAACCTCTGCCTCTGCAGTTATGCTGACTTCCGGTATTTAAGGCCAAATCAACTGCTGAGGATACTTGGGACATTGTTATTTTTTGCCCCGCAGCCTCTGCCTTATTGAACTTATTTTGCTTATTTTGCGCCGATTTCTTTACAGGCTTAGTCGACGTAGGTGTAAACGGACCTTTAACTGTTGCAGAGGCCAGGTTTGCCGGAGCTAACTTCACACCACTGTCATTTGCTGGTTTGTTGACTTTTGCTTGCGGGGCAGAAGGGGGTTTCGGAAGATTTACGTTTCCAACCTCACTTTCATTGGTTTTCCTTTTTAATGGTTTTTCTGCCTCCAGGGTTTCGACTCTTTTCCGAAGCAGATCATTGATTTCCATAAGGCTCATCACTAGGGAACTCAGGAGACCGTTGTTTTGTACGTAGAGCCGCAACTTGTCGGAGATGGAAAGTCCCGCGTTATCATTGCAGTCCGGGTAAACAATCTCATTTCGTTCCTGAACCATAAATCCGGGCACTTTTACTATACATTTGCTGTGAAAATACTTGCTGCACTTAACACACTTAACAGACACTTTTTTTTCGCATTTTCGCAAATAGCACAGAAAACAGTGTTTGTTCTTACTTTAAGAAAAAGCAGTGGCGTAACATCTTTTTCTTCAAAAATATTCAATTCAAAACCCGTACAGGCGCCACTGGTGAACGTAATAAAATTGTTTGTACCTCAGAAAATGCATTTTGATGCATAGAAAGAGTGTACCAAATTTCACAAAAATATCTATGGTAATACCAAAGGTATATTCTCAAAAATGTTTTATTTTAATTTTGGCATTAATCGATTTATTTTTCATATTATTTTCAAAATCGTGAGAATTATTCAAATATTGCAACGATTTTTCGATGCAGTTTAATATGGCGGTGCCAATGGACTAGATTTTTATTTTAGAAATGACGCTTTTAATACAATTTTAAAGAATAAGATAAGGATGAATATATATATAAAAAGATGCTCAGAAATAACAAAGAAGAAGAAAAATACGAATATTAAAGTAAAAATCGACGAAATGATGATCAGAAAAGCAATTAAGTTGGAGTTTGTAACTTTCGGCAAAATGCACTTCAACACAGTTTTATCCATAATGCCGAAACGGAAGTTTTACACTTGACGCGCGTTGCACTAACTATATTAGCATCAACATCAAGAGATTTTCTGATGATGTTAAAATGGTTAGCGAAACGTGCGTCGAATGCAGTAAGAAAATTATAAGTTATCGCCAACATATTTGAATAATCCCCACTTATTTGAAAATAATATAAAAAACAGACCCATTAGCCATTAGCACCAAAATTCTTAAAAATAACCTACTTTATGAGAGATTGCCTTATCTTAACCATCACCCAACTGATGGGGTAATTGTTAAGTAAGTTGTGACGAGATATATTGACATTCGCAGACACGAAGCTGACCTAAATTCGAGCAACCAAAGCCAGAATTTCTTCATGCAAGGCTATCCCCTAGGATTCACTACCGACTGATTACATTTCGTATAACATTGATCCACGGTATTGTTAATATCGGTTAGTCGTCGTCGGAATCATTTATCAATGGGTGATGACCTACCTGTTTCTGGGCCGTGGCGCGACGCTGCTGGTCAAACCCGATCCAGATCCATCGGAGGGGGATCCAAGTCAATCCCGAACGAATTAAGACCGTTCCTGCTGCACTCGAAAACCGATTTAGTCCACACTCGCGGTCACAAAATTTTTTCAGTCACGGAGCGTTCTCATATTCCCGACGACCGACGAGGGTTCCCTGACGCGCCGTTCTGCGTACGCGCCGACTGGTTTGTAGTTCGGGAATCGGGGATAGCAACGTTGATCAATGAATCGGGTGTAGCGTAAAGAGACGCGCGCACATCCGCGTGCGGGCGAACCAGGGGCGCAGTTCAGGGGCCCTAACGATGATGACTATTATTGGGCTATTCGATTTATTTCGATGGGATATGTTGGGGAAGTTTTCATGACCAATAATGGGGAAATGTAATTTCG
>MU185711.1:0-26426 GCA_016904865.1 Pissodes strobi | reverse complement strand
GCCATTCAAAAAAATTAATTATCACCAGATGCTTATCTCAAAAATCACCAGATATCACTAGTGTTCTTTAACATAAAATTACAATATAACTGATTCTCTATTTTATAAAAAGCTGCAATACTTACCTTCCGCATTAAAAAAAGCTCAACTTAAATTAGAGTACTACATAACCCATTATATAAATTGTTAGAGTACAAAAGTTATTTGTATATATTATAATGAAATCAAATAAAATCATTAATTTATTAATGTCAACATTACATAGTAATTTACATACGTCAAAAGTGAAAAATCTGTAAGTTATCTTAACAGTAAACACATACACAATTAATTACTATTAAGAACAAAGTATAAAAAAATTACAAAAAAACATTTAGTCAATAAAATTAAAAGACAAATATTCTTCAAAGTAAAAGCAGTTTTCTGTTAAAATTTCCTTACTCTTGGATTTAATTACTTAAGGGAAGAGATCTTAACTCCTCCGGGAGAACATTAAAATCTTTTATTGTCCAATATCCAACACCATTCTGACATTTTCCTAGCCGCCAATATGAAGGCACAATGTCAGTACAATGTCTCGTTGGGTAACTGTGCACTTCTTGATGTCTTATGTAATTACCAGGGTTAGTCTAAACATAAAGCAGGGTCTTCATAATATATAGAGAAGGCAATGTAAGTACTCTCCACAATGTGAAATAGGCTCTATAATCATCTCGGAAAACCAATCCACTCATCACCCTTACGTTGGATACCAAAGAGTCTATTTGCACGGGGTGCATGCCCCCACACAAGGACAGCATATGAGATATGTCAATTAAAGATGGCATAATAAGCAGATTTCAGACAAGATGGAGAAACTTCAGCTGAGAGATTGCGACGTAAATAAACAGATCTAGATAACTTGGCAGCTACCAAGGTTATATGAGAGTGACACTGCAGGCGTGGGTCCACACACACTCCAAGAAATCTAACTGCCGTCAGCTCTTCATTTGCATCTTCCAAGTCCCGTATTGAGAAAACCATTCTAACAGTCTTTTCTCTATTAAGCAGTAGACGGTTGCAATTAAGTCATTGCTCAGCCCTCTCCTGTGCTGCCACTGAGTCACTGAAGCATTCAAATCTGATGTCTGCACCGAGATAGTTGTGTCGTCAGCGAAGAGCGTGTATCCGGAATTTAGATCACCAAATGATAAATCATTGATGAAAATAAGAAACAATATAGGTCCCAATATAGTCTGAGTAACTCCAATACCAACCTCCCGCTCTGCCGACTGCACCCCCGAGTACATCACAGTCTGATATCTACCTGAAAGGTAGGACTGCAACAACTTGATACTACTGTGAGAAAAATTGTATGCGCTCAGCTTCTGTACAAGGATTGATTGGTCAACGCAGTCGAACGCCTTACTGAGGTCACAAAATAACACAGTGTTGTATTGTAAGTCATGGATCAATATATCTGAAATCAAATCAATAATCCCCAAAACCGTGTTTTTATTCTTTCTGAAACCGAGTTGACTTTTACTAAACAAGTTATTTTTTTCAAAATAATCCACAATTTGTCTGGACATACATTTTTCTACTATCTTTGAGATTATTGGAAGGAGATATATTGGCCGGTAATTCTCAGGCATGTCAGGATCACCCTTCTTAAAGAACGGGATCACTCTCGCACTTTTAAGAACATCCGGAAAAATACCTTCATTGAAACACTGGTTTATTAGTTTGGTAATTGAAATAATAATTAAATTTTATGCTTTTTATTAACTTGACGTTTAGTCCGAACTCATCACGACTATTTTTATCTTTCAAATTGTTTATTACCTCACAAACTTCATTCAAAGTGATGTCATGAAAAGTGAACTCTAATGTTGGCAATAGTACTAAGATTAAGATACTCAAGTGGCTCATTATCTGTAGCGGGTATCTTACTCAGAAGCCTTTCCGCAACACTAACAAAAAAATCATTAAAATCATAAGAATTCAAATTGTTAGTTGTGCCAATAATGTTCTCTTTATTGGTCTCTTTTTTATGACATACCACATAGCTTTACTACGATTACTTGAGGAATTTATGAAAATATCATTAGCAGCAATTTTTGCAATACGAATTTCCGACTTATTATATTGTACATATTGATTATAATACTGGTTATTACCCTCAGTATCATATTGTTTCCTTATGTCACCCAATAGATTTAAATGTTCCTCATGAGTTAAACCATATGATAGATTAGTCAGGCCGTACAATAAACTGTCTCAGAACCAAAGGGCACATTGAAATCACCCGTCAAGACAATATTCGCACCTTTATTTAGATTGTAATATGCCATTCAGGTCAGCCAAGAAAGTGTCAAATGTGCCAGACGGAGATCTATAAATAGCTAAAATATACAAATTAAAATTATTAAAATAGATACAACTACATTCCAAACTTTTTTCTACATTAAAGTTTATCAAAACATTTTTAAAATTTACACTTATATTATTACGGACTAGAACCACAGCTTACTAAGCTGTGCTAGAACTGTTCCACCCTCAGAATGGTGAGATCTAGCAAAAAAACAGGCAGTAGTGTACCCATCTAACTGAAATGCATTCATCTCAATATCAGTCATCCAGTAATTAGAAATACATATTACATCTAGGTTTTTGTCAGCAACAAACGCATCCAGTTGCAATGTCATGTTTCTTTATGACCTAACATTGACATGCAAGATCTTTAGACATTGTTTACTTTTACTTCTGGGTGAAGTTGTTTCCTCTGTGTATTTATTCGTTTTTTGCCTTGTGGATCCAGGTCTTTGATGCCCAGTTCCATGGAATGGATCTGGCACTGTAGATTCAGAAAATGGTTTATTGAGATACCTGTTGGCCATTTTCCACTGTCCATTATATGTTATTTCTTCTCAGTTGGTACTCCTATCTTAAAGGATGCCTTTATATTGTTCTTCTTGGTTAACATCTTATAGCACCGGCAGTACTGGCCCACTCCCAATGATTTCAAGAAATCCAACATATCCTTCTCCTTAGTATTTGGATCTAGGTTTTCAGCACAGGTGAGCCCACCACTTTTAAATTAGCAGTGTTTTCATTAGAGCCTCTGACAGGGGCTGGACGTCTATTACTTTCCTTATTTTTCCCTTCACTACCCCCCACTCTTTGTCGTCCTTTCTTTCTTCGTAGGCAGATTTATTTTCTGCATTATCCTGAATAATTTTACTCTCCATGGTTTCAGGGCAATTTTCTGAATTTTCCACGGTGCGGTGGTGGTCACCGGGGGGACCAGGTTTTCTGTTTTTCGTCGAGCATCGACATTTTTGACAATATTGACATTTGATTTGGAGGTTGACGTTTTATTCGAATCAATTGAACTACTTTCGACATTTGAATTTTTCACATTTTTGTTCTTGACAATAAAAACCTCATCATCTGTCGTAGATGGTTTGACAGAAGCCAGCTGATCGCCGACCTCACTGGAAGGGATGTCCGATGTTGCCAAACTGCACCGAATGTCCACATCTATATTTGTATTTTCCTTAACCTTGCTTTCCTCCAATAGTTTTTCTTCCAAAAGGACGTGCGAGGTTCCTATTCTTCTCAAGCAGTTGCTTGATGATAACTTAAAGCAGGAATTCGTTCTGTAAATCCGAATTTAGCGGGTCGAATTTTGAGGTTATGCGAGACCACCTGCACAATCCGCACACAATAATCTTGAATTGTCCATGATTATTACACTATCGGCATGGTCACGAATTGCACATGAATTAAAAAATAACCAGATTTTTGCTCAGAGATACTTTTCCGCGTTTTCTTTGCTGGCGCCATGTTGTATAACTTAAATAGAATAGATGATAACACAACATTGCTATAGTTGAACCTGCTGGTACGTGTGCTTGTTATACTTGGCAATGTTGAAAGGAAGCTTACAAAACTGATAAAAAGTAAAAGAGGAATTTTTTGAATGACCTGCTCCCTACATAAAACTTTACATGCATAAAATATTTTTTTAATTGATAAAGTCGATATATTCTATTATACTACCAGTTTCAATTTGAATTTAAATTTTCAGTTATAACTAAAATTCGGCTTTTTCTTTCATTGTAAGGGCTCAAAACAAATCACCAGGTGCATCAAAATTCACCAAATCTGATGAAAAATCATCAGCTCTGGCAACACTGGACATTATTACGTTAGTTAGGTTAATAGCGCTTGCGCGCAAAATTTGCGAAGTTGCTAATTGCTTTAGTTAATATCCGAAATAGCTTTTATGAATAATATTTAACATGTTACTTTGTGTTATGTTAGGGTAGTTTATGTTGATTTTCTTTCGAGAGCGAGCGAAGTGAGCGGAAGGAATTGCATCCAAACTGACGCGAAGTTGAAAACGCATTTTCTGATATTTACTAAAATGTTACTTATTATGCATAATCCGGCAACGTTGCATTAATATTTCTTAAATTTTATAGAAATCATCGACTTTCGATGTGTAGAGTTGCTAAATATGATAATTTTTGAAAATTAAGTTTTTTTTCTGTTTAAATAATGCATTTTCCTCATTTTTTCAAATGTGGTGCTTCTAATAAAAAAATAATAAAAATCCACTGTCCCTGTGGTCCCACAGGGTCTTTTAAAATGATTGGAAATATGTTTGTTGTTTGATTTAAATCGTTCTGGAAGTCACTTATTATAATATCATTTACAAGCACCGAAACGATGAATTATGCCCGACTTTCAAATGACAGTGATAACATTGCAAGATTTCCAGTTTATATGAAAAATATCCTAGATCAGTTTTTCTGGATATATTTGTCACACTTCCAGCTATTTTTTTAACCAGAACTTCAAATAGGCGAAGTAGCGCTTTCAGATCTGTTAGTGTACAATTATTTTTTAAATTGTATCATGCCAATTAAGCAAATATGTCATTAAAACAAACCCAAATTAAAGTATTAAGATATATGGATCCGGACGACTTTACGAATAGTGGAGTTTTATTATTATTTTTGAAGTGAATACTTCTTTGGTTTCATGAGAGTGATTTTTCAAGTTCGAGTCACGGCACGTCACGATTTGCCGCGTCACGTCACGATTTATTCAATAAAAACACAACTTAATATAGGCAACCATATAAACAGAATAACCTTAGACTATGAGTACATGGAAATTAATCAATAAAACCCCGAACCCTCTAGAATAGCAGCAGCAATATAGAAATATTCACTTCTATCACGTGTACTGTGATACTTGCGACTTTTTTTTTTATTAGAAATACCACATTTGAAACATTACATTAAAAAAAAATGCGGAAATTCATTATTTAAACAAAAAAAAATTTAATTGCCATAAAAATCATAATTTTTTGGCAACTCTCAACATCAAAACTCGATGGTTTCTGTCAAATTTAAGAAATATTAATGCAATGTTGCCGGATTATGCATAATAAGTAACATTTTAGTAAATATCCGAAAATGCTTTTTAACTTCACGATTTTTGAAACTGTTCAAATATATTGGAAATTTTTCGTCGATTTCGAAAATCCGTGCGAAGTTAGATAATGATGCAGTTTAATCCCAAAGACACTCTCTGCCAAAAAATACAAAAACGATTTCGAATTTTTTTAAACTCATCAAATCTATTGCAAATTTTATATGAATTTGAAAAATCCATGCTAGAAATTTTGAAATTTCTGGAACGGTGCACACAAAATAATATTCTCTTGCCACATATGAAAGTCAATATGCTCTTGGAACAACGTCAATTCCCTCAGTTTGAGAACTCTTTTCTATGTGTGTGCATTTTCCAGGAATTGACTAAAATCGTGTGTTTTTTACTCACCCATGAAAAAATACAAAAGCCTCTCGTACAAGATTGAAAGTTCTCATATCTATTGTGAATATTACGTAGATTTCGAAATTTCATGCCCGCAATTTA
This sequence comes from Pissodes strobi, assembly GCA_016904865.1. NCBI lineage: Eukaryota > Metazoa > Arthropoda > Insecta > Coleoptera > Curculionidae > Pissodes > Pissodes strobi. Next base: position 20,492 of record MU185711.1, on the reverse strand, counting down.
AATAATTGAATTTTGAATTTTCTATGAAGGCATATTTTCGAGCGGTTGAGTACTAGGAAAAGTATTCCCTCATAAAACATAAGAAATGGTCAGGTACATGTTTGAAGATCCTCATATAATATATTTGAAATTTTACGTAGATTTAAAAATTTCATGCCAAAAGTTTAAATAATAACGATGAGTTTTTCTCAGAAATTTTGAATTTTTTGCGACTGTACATATTCCAACGATTGACTGAAATCATGTGTTCTTCCATTAAAACTACAGTATATATTTGAATATCGTCATATTATAAATTTTACGTACATTTCAAAATTCCATGTAAGAAATTGAAATAATTATGGGTTTTCCGAAATTTTGAATTTTCTGGGACGGTACATTTTCCAGTAATTGACTAAAATCGTGTGTTACTCACTCCCCCATAGAGAATACAGAATGATCACGTATATGTTTGAAAATCCTCGTATCTAATACAACTTTTAAGTAGATGTCACAATTTTATTCCAGAAATTTAAAGAATTAGGTGTTTTTTCGTAAATTTTTAATATTCTGGGACGGTACATTTTCCCACGATTGACTAAAATCGTGTGTTTTTTTATGGTAGTGTAGGTTGTAATTCGGGGGAAACAGATGTCCTGGGAGTGAGTTCCACAATGATGTAGTGCGCCAGACAAAGGAGTTCTTGTAAAGCGATATTCTAGGTGTTTCCAGTTGTACGACGAACTGGTGCGTTCTTGCCGTGACAGTCTGACAGGAGTTGCCAGGGGCGGGATGAGGCGGATTAAATCCTGGGAACATCTGCCGTGAAAGGATCTGTAAAACAGGTACATCTCGGCCACATGTCTGCGGTGCTCCAGCCTATCCAGATTCCGGGTCAACTGACAAGACGCACAGCTCTCTCCTGAATGGAATCCAGCAGCTTTAGGGTGAGCTTTGGTGCGGCGCGGCACCCCAGATGTGTGAGCAGTATTCTAAGCACGGTCTCATTTGCACTTTGTAGAGCAAGAGCAACTGCTGCGGTGTATACAGTTGTTTGTTGCGAAATAGTGCGCCAAGTTCTTTGAGGCTGATTTTGCGATGTTGTCATAGGCCGATTTGACTAGGGTATATCAATGTGTAAATAACCCTAGAATTCGTCACCCTTCATATGGCTCCGAACGCCTTCGTGGTTAATAGCGCAAAACCCTCGTAGATATTCCGGCTGACCTCGCTTCGATGGTCTCTAAATCGAGAAATTAAAATAAAATTCGCGTTGCTAAACAATTCGATTTCGCATACTGATTTTAGCGCATACTGTTTTGGATTGGTTGATGGGTTAAGCATCGCGCGCAGTTATTAAATTTGGAAATTCTAATAATTGAAGTGACTTAATGACAACGCCCTTTTGGCTACTTTGAGTAGTTTTTTTTTTTGGTGGATGCCTATATATCAAAATTCCGGGTTTTCATTGTTTAATTCCCTTGAATGAATTATTGAGAGGGACATGTGATTGGTCATGTCGTGCATTCATTGGTTGAGCGAGTTTATTTTCGAGGTGAGAATTCTCGCATGGCCGGCTGCTTTTCGGGTTTCCGATCGTTTGGCGTCACTCTTTACGTCAATCTTCTGAGCCAAGCAGTCATTTTGGACACCGATTGAAATTAAGTTTTGATTTTACCATTGATGGGATTTTTCCAACCGGTGTCTGAAACGCCATCATTTCAGCATTGTGACGAACGTGGGCGGATTTTTAATTCCCTTTTTAATCTCTTACAGAAGCCCAACTGGAGGCTATCTAGCGGTAAGCAACTGGCTACCCCTGCACAGGTAAATTATTGTTTTTGTTTTTAATTCTGACTTCTCTTTTTTCCTTGATGGTTGATTATGATTATCGAGTTATAATGCTCGTCAATTAAGAGTTACCTACGTGTGGAACCATGAATATTTGTAGTTTCACAGGGTCCTACCGTTGGGTCTATTACTACCATTGGGACTAGTCCACCGTCCGATCCATTGCTATCGTCAGATTCATTGCTATCGACGAGCATTATTAGCGACAGGGTGTTCCTTGGCTACTCCTGTCTAGCGGTACTACCTGTATAGAGTCTTGCAGTCCTTTGTCTGTCAAAGAAGTTTTCTTTCTGCCGTGAGCAGTTCTTTTCTGGAAGCTGCCTGAGGAGTTACTCATCGGCCAAGTGAGCAATTTCTATTCTACTTTTTTTTCATCCATATATTTTGCGGCAAATGCGTGTAATTAACTTACGATCTCTAATTATTATTTTTTTTGGCTTTGTTTTTGATCAAAGATTAACTTTTTCTCCTATTCTTATTTTCTTTAAATGAACTTTGAATTTTTGGGCTAATCTTGTCTAGCCTAAGATGCTTGATTTTATTTAATCAAATTCTAAAATTCAGATAGATCCGTTTGATCTAGAACAAATCAGAATTTGGATTAATTTTTTTTGAACCTTTAATTGACTGACGCAATAACGTTGTAGGTTGAACCAGTTTTATTATTTTTCTCAATTTTCCCGATTGCTGGCTTACGTTAGATAAACCTGTAGGACAGATAACTACTAGTGTTGATACAGTAGACTTTGCGTTATAGTTAATTTTTATTGTGGCCTTTGTTGTTTTTTTTTTTAAACAAACGATTCTCTATCCTTGTCCTACTGGCAATTTGACCGGGGATTACTTACGCGTAAATTGACATACGTTAAGGCCTGTAATTGATTGGTGGGTATAATAATGCCAGGTCTAACTGGTTTTTTTATATATTGTTTTTGCGGCAGTTACCGACGTAGCTTAACTGAACCGAATAACCATAGTTAGTTAGTAATATGGCATTGTAACGGATCATGATTCGACGACCGTTAATTAGTCTTTGCTTAAGTAAATACTCGAGTTACATGAATTTTCCTACAATATTGACGCTATTTTCTTTCATTATTATTGCATAAAGCCTTCGTCGTAAATTACGATTGCATGTTTCGGCGTTTGCTAAGATAAAGCGTGTTATTTATCTCCTCAAATAACCGAGTAAAGCCTACCTTTTCTCGTTAAAAATACAGTGGAACCATAAAAAATGATCTGCTGAAATTTTCTAGTCCTTTGATCTTTCTTTTTCTTATGATCAGCTGTGACACTTCGTTAGTAGTAATAAAAACGATCCTTTTTTTTATTTACCTGTTTTATTTAATTAAATCTTTATTACAGCTCCAAAGAAAAGGCCCGCTTTAGTAAGTGCCGTTTTTTTATTATTTGCGCTCAATAATTGAAACGTTCTTGATTTACTTTTGATTTATTTTTGAGTATTTGTTTCTCACCGACTTTAGTTTTTCGGTTAATTTGGGTACTTGCTTAGTACCGACTTTGATTTTTAATTAATTTTTCTATTATTAATACTAATAAATTGCCGGCTTATCCATACCTAATTTTCTAACTTATTTTTTCTTGATAAAAAATGTACATTTTTGGTATTCATTTATTTTATCGCGAAGCTTAGGCTAAAACGAGTTCCATATTTCAACTTTGGGGTATTTCTCGCTTGTGCTGTCTACAAGCTCATGGCGCCTTAAATAAATTAACCCACCCCCTCTCTGGCATTTGAGCTAGGGCCTAATTTTTACGCTCGGCGACAACTCGTTTTAGCCTACGCATTGGCATACGTTCATTTATTCAATAACTAATTTTAAATTCTCAAAATAATTTTTTTCTTTCGATTTGAGATTCTTCACTCCCAGTTCCTTCTAACCTGGAGTGAAGGTTTTGCACCCATTAGAAGGACAGAAAAAGTGTAATAATGTTAGTAAGGTAGTCATGCCACGACATATTACTGTTGACCGAGACACCCAGCAGTCCGATTGACGAGGATGAAGGGATGGTCGATCTTGCCGTAATGATGCCAGGGCCCGCCGTATTGGCCCTCTTGGCAAACGTGGCTGCTTGGATCTTTGCTGCATTGAACTGGACCAAATTTCTATTGCCCCAAGTTTGAACTTTCTCCATGTCTTGATTAATTGCTGTCATCTGCTCTTTTATGCGATGATAAGTCTCAGTCGCTGGTAGAGGTTTTTCTGATCTGAATTGAGAAACAAGGGTACTGTCATCTGTAAAACTGTAAACAGGATTATTCGTTTCGGTCAGCAGGTCATTAATATAGATAAGGAACAGAGTTGGCGAGAGTATTGCGCTCTGAGGCACGCCCGCATCAATGGTGAATGTATCTGAGATGTGTCCATCAACTGCAACGTGCAGAGATCGGTTCTTAAGAAAGCTGGCAAGCCAGCTGCAGAGAGAGAGACTGGCAGTCCGAAGGACGGCAATTTGTTGAGCAGTCCATCATGCCAAACTATGTCGAATACCTTCGAAATATCCAACGCAATCGCTCGAGACTCTCCGTAGTTCTCGATTGCCCTACTCCATATATGAGTGACATAGACCAATATATCTCCTGACGATCTCTCTTTACAAAAACCGTATTGATTATCGCTGATTATTCTGTTGTTCTCCAGGTACTTGAGTAGTTGCTGATTGACTACACGTTCCATGATTTTGAAGATTATTGGAAGCAAGGCAATTGGGTGATAGTTTGAAGGCGCGGTTTTCTTGCCTTATTTTGGAACAGGTTGCACTCAATCGACTTTCCAAGAAGATGGGTAAATCCCTTTTCCGTAAGACAGAAAAAAAAGCCTGGAAAAACGGGTGTTAGTTCGTTGGAGCAGTTCTTTAACATGATGGCAGGTATTCCGTCCGGTCTTGATGCCTTTTGCGTATCTAGTTCTTAAAGGATTTTACGAATATCACGGTGATGAAACTTCTGCCATGGTAGTGTTGATGTTCGATATGGTGGGGAGAGCCTTGCTTTGGGGGACGTCTAAGGTAGAGTGCAATGAAAATAGTTTGACGAGCATGTTAGCTTTTTCTTTGGCTGTAGTCGCCGTGATACCACGTTCGTCTGTCAAAGGTGGGAGAGACGTTTTTGTAAAGTTGTTACTTACTGCCTTTGCTAGCTACCAGAAATTCCTGGAGTCACTGGGACATTGCAAAAGTTTATTCCTGATCCTTTGATTGTGGTTGTCCTTAGTTTCGTCGATCACACGTTTGCATTCGTCTCTCGCTTCGACAAAATAATTGCGATTTTCAGTGCTCTGATTTTGCTGCCAGTACTTGTAGGTTTGCCGTTCCTTATCTACAGCTCTTTCGCATCTCCTGTCGAACCAGGGCTTTCCTTTTGACGGTAACTTGATGGAATTTGGGAGGTATGCTTCCATTCCTGACGAGATTACTTGCGTAATCTTTTCGCAGCAGATTGACGGCTCGTTAGTGCCAAAACAGACGTCGAGTCAAGTAAAATCTAGGTAGAGCGTCCCAGTTTGCAGAATTGTAATGTCAGATTTTGCGAGGCAATGGTGGATCTTTCCATAGAAGTGGCAATTCACAAACCGTTGTAATAAGTTTGTGGTCGGAAGTACCTAATGGCGGACCAACTGTAATTGTGTACTGGTCAGGATTCATCATCATCATCATCATCCAGCCCTGCTTGTCCATAGTTAAAACATAGGCCTCTTCTAAGCGTTTCCATGTATTCCGATCCTGAGCTGTATAGCCATCCAGTTGGATGATATTTTATATCATCTGTCCAGCGTGTCGGTGGTGTTCCTTTGCTTTTTTTGTCGGCTCTAGGTCTCCATTCTAGAATCTTCTTTGTACATCTTCCGTCCTTTAACCTTGCAATGTGTCCTGCCCATCGCCATTTTGCCGTAGTAATGTTCTCAATAATATCACCTACTTTAGTCCTTCCTCGCAGATCCTCGTTTCTCACCCTGGCCCTTAATGTCAGTCCAAGCATTGATCTTTCCATTTTTCGTTCTGCTATTTGTAGCTTCTTTATTGATGATCTAGTAAGAGTTAGGGTTTCCGCCCCGTATGTTAAAACTGGCAACACGCTCTTCTTTTTAGTCTAATCGGTATGTTGGACTTGAATATGTTACTTAGTTCGCCATATGCTGCCCATCCCAGAGTCAATTTCCTTGCCAGTTCGCACGTTTGAGTTTTACCTCATGTCCCAGATATATGTATTTTTCCACTAGTTCAATTGTCGATCCGTCCACTTCTATTTGTTCACTTGGTGACTTGGTACTAAGTTTGTCATCATCTTTGTTTTGCTGTAATTGATTGGCAATCCGACTTTCTGTGAGACATTTTTAAGATCTATAAGCATGTTCTTAGCATCTCTTCGATTGTCTGTTATTAGAACTATGTCGTCAGCAAACCGAAGGTGATTTAATTGTTCGCCATCGATTCTGACTCCTTTGGTGTCCCACTTGAGGTCCTTAAACGCATGTTCTAAAATAGCGGTAAATAGTTTAGGCGACATGGTATCTCCTTGTCTAACTCCGCGTTTGACGATAATTTGTCTGCTGTTGGCGTGGAGCTTGACTGTAGTTGTTGCATTCCTATAGATATGTTTAGGATAATTTTAGCGTACCTGTAGTCCACACGTGATTCCTTTAGACGTTTCATAATTAAATCAAACTCTACAGTGTCAAATGCCTTCTGAAAGTCCACGAACAGTAGAACCAGTGGTCGGTTGTACTCAATAGTTTTTTCTATAAGTACTTTAAGAACTTGGAGATGATCGTTAGTTTCATACCCAGATCGAAAACCAGCTTGCTCTCTTGGCTGATAAAGCTCCATCATATTCTCCATTCTCGAGGTTATAATTCGGGTATATAACTTGTATAAGTGGTTTAACAGGCTGATAGGCCTGTAGTTTTCAAGATTTGTGTTGTCCCCCCTTTTTTGAGCATTAGGAACATAATTGCATCGTTCCATCGAGAAGGAATGGCTTGCTGGTATAGTCACAGGTTAAGATGGATCTGTATTTTTGACAGCAATGTTTCTCCTCCAAGTTTTATAGCCTCTATGACGACTCCGTCCTCTCCTGCGGCTTTATTGTGTTTCATTTTGGTCAAGGCTAAGAGAATTTCTTCTTTATTAATGTCTGGAATATCCCCTGACCCTTGATTTATGACTCTATTGATAGTAAGCTCGACCGGCTCGGCAGCCAGTTCATTTCTGTTCCTATATAGTTCTTCATAAAACTCCTCTACCACCTTTATCATTTACTCCCTGTTTGAAGTAAGGTTTCCTTGCATAGCCTTAAGTGTGAATATTTCCTTCTTTCCATTTTGGAATTTTCTTCTTAGGACTTTCATGCTCTTGTTGTCTTCAATGGTTTGCATGATTTTTTTCCTCTTTGTATTTTCGTATGTTTTCCCTTATTGAATTTGAAATGTTCTTGTTAATATTTCGAATCTCTTGGGGATCAACGTTTGTATTTTGTCTTAAGGCCAGGCCCTTCTGGGTATTTTTCTCTTTTTTGGGCTTCACTCGTTGTGTTCACTATAAGGTTGTTTATGGTGTCTATGTCCGGGTCAGGTAATCAGTTCCCATCTAGATTTTCAGTTATATACTTCTGAAAACTTTCTTCGTTTTATGGATGGGTCCATGTGGGTGTTTTTGTTTTGCTTCTTACCATCTTGTATCTTTCCACCTCTAGGTTTATCTTAATAGTAGCCCTAACCATTCTGTGATTATTTGCTGTAGAGAACTTATTAATAACTGTAATGTCTGTAAATATATATTTTTTATTGGTTATGAAGTAATCAATTTCGTAGTGTGTTTTGCTGTCTGGGCTTTTCCATGTCCATCTTCGGTGTAGTTTTTTGTAAAAGAAGCTATTCATTTGGTAAAGATTGTTTTCTAGAAGAAAGCCCTCGTTCATTTCTGCCATCACTACCAAAGTTTCCCATCGCTACTTCGGATGAGTCAGATTTTACCCCGATTTTTACGTTAAAGTCTCCGCACAGAATGGTATAATGTTCTGGACTTTGCTTTATAGCTTCAGCAATTTCGTCATGGAATATATCCACTTGCTCATCTATATAGTCAGCGGTGGGTGCATAAATGTGAATAATCTTAATGTTAAATCTTGCGTTTAGCCTTAAGATAATGTATGCTACTCTTGTTGATATTGAGTGTATCGATATGACAGATTTGGAGTGATTTTTATATACAAAGAATCCGACTTCCCCGACTGACTCATTTTCGTTTCCAACATGGTAGATCATATGTCCTGATCTGAGAGTTTCTAGACCTTCGCCGCACGTCTTCTGACCTCACTTATACCTCGACTACATCCCAGTTAACTGTCTCTAGCTCGATCTTCATTTCGGTAAATTTCTCTTCTGATAGTAAAGTTCTTGCATTATAACTTGCTACTATTAAAATTTTTGGCTTTTTTAAATTTCTTGTCAAATTTTAGTCCCCCTAGAATCCCTAGAACAGATCAATGTGAGATTTTGGATTTACTATCCTACTCACCTGGGGTAATTCAGTTTTAGAATTATTTGACATGACATTTGCTTTGAGGGGAATGGCTAAATTAAAACGCCGCGCCGGGCTACCCGTGCGTGTTGACGAGAGTGTATACAGCCGCCCATTCTGGGTGCAGTCGCTTTTGACAGTCGCTCACTCTGGATCAGACGCTGCCAGTATTCGTCATATCAGACTATTTTCCACCTAGTTTCGCCTGCAGGTCGGTGCAGTTGCCCGGGGTGTGGCCCGTGGAGCTATAGGTGTAAAATTGAGTGTCTTGTGAGGACCAGTCATCGCCGACCACCTCCCGGCTATGCCGTTAGGTGCGACCGTCATTGATGAAAGGTGCTACCTCTCCAGCACAACTCTTATACCCGGTCAGGATTGGTGGTTAGAAAAAGATCCAGGAGGGCGGTGAATTCGCCCCTCTTTGAGATTCGAGTTGGTTTGTCTACAAGTTGAGTAAGCCCGCAGTTGATGGCAAATGCTTCAGCTTCTCTACCTTCGTTGTCGGTCTAGTTGTGATGTTTGAACCAGTTGGCGTTGTGGGCATTGAAGTCCCCCAGAATGATTATTTCTGAATTGGGCTGATCGGCCTGTATTGAGTCAAAAGTGGTAGCTAGTGTTGTAAAAAAGCTTTGGTAGGCTCTATCGCTCGGAGGGCGATAGAGACAACATATACCCCCCCCCCCCCCCCCCCCCCCCCCCCCAAAAAAAAACAGAACAATCACGTACACCTTTGAAAATCATCATATCTATCGTAAATTTTACGTAGATTTCGAAATTCCATGCTAGAAATTTAAATAATGATGCCTTTTTCCAAAATTTTCAATTTTCTGAGACGGTACATTGTCCAGCGATTGACTGAAATCTTGTGTTTGTCACTCCTTTATAAAAAAATACAGAACCTTCATATATATGTTTAAAAATCGTCATATCTCTTGTAAATTTTACGTAGATTTCGAAATTCTATGCAAGAAGCCTAAATAATAATGCCGTTTTTTCGAAATTCTGGAATTTTCTGGAACGGTAGGTAATTTTCCACCGATTTACTAAGATCGTGAGTTTGTCACTCCTCCTTACAAAAATAAAAAACCCTCTTGTACATCTTTGAAAGTCGTCATACATATTGCAAATTTTACGTAAATTTTGAAATTTCATGTTAAACACTGAAATATATATATTTTTCATTTTGAATTTTGACTTCAAACGTGTTGTAAAAAATACTCCTCAGATCCATTGAAAATTTTGCGTAGATTTCGAAAATCCATCAGAGAGATATAAATAAATATTACTCTTTTCTCCAAAATCTTGAATTTTTGAAATCCCACCTTCGAAAAAATTTCTATTTTCTATGTTTTCTGATGCTAAATATTTATTCCGTTGAAAAACAACGCTCTAGGCCTTTCGGGTGAGTATTTAAATGTTTCATATAATTTTCAATGGACTATTAAAACCGCCAATCGGACAACATAGTAAAGGTTAAAGGACACGAAAATAACGAGTAATGTTGTGGGTGTAATTTTGTACGATATCACAGAGCGCGTGCGAGCTATTCACGAGCGTAGAATGTAGGGCAACGATGTGATGAAATGTGCCGGTATTGATCCAGATTTATACATTATGGAGAAATAAATACGGTAAAAGTTGATGTAATTATTTTCAATAGTTTTTATCTAGTGAAGTTGTTATTGTCACTATCCTGTGTATAGGCGCACGTTTTCACGGGGAAAATCGCTGTTGCTTATTTCAGCTTCGCCACTTCTCTCCTTAACTTGGACCAAAAGATTTAGAGAAATTGCGTTCTCTACGTAAAGGTCATTTACTTTAACGAATAAGTGATACAGACAGAATGACCCCCATAATCACCAGATTTGTCCTTAGTAGAATTGTGCAGAATACTGCATAATATGGCAACCGCATATGCTTAATTATAAATGATGATCTTTATCGTAAACGGAAGCCGAGAACATTTGGACGACTTTAATTAGGTTAGAGAGCAATTTCTCCTTTGACAAAAATACTTAAATGAGCTTTATTGCGCCAATTTACCGCCTTGATCTAGACTTTTTGCGATGCATTTTTCTACCGCTTACGGCATTGAAAATAAGCAATTCGCTTTACCTTGGCTCTAATAAAAATCGGTTCTTACTTTTCCTTATATTTATGGATAATGATCACGTTCCGTGTATTGCTATTATAGTTCACATAAAATGGACATTTGTCAGACACTCAATACTATATACATCTACTTAATTAAAATGTACATGCACCACACTCTTAGCTATTTGTAATTATTTTTTTTATCAAAAACTATAATACAATTATGGATAGACGATCCTAGCTCCGTAATAGAATAAGTAAAGCATTCAACTTGGTTAATGTTGGCATATTGCTAACCCAAGAAGCAGGGAAATAGTACGGAACTAGAATAGCCTTTGCGCTATTGCTGTAATACATTTATTAGATTAAGTATACTACTTACAAGTTATTTACAATAAATAAATACAGTATAATACTAATTACAAAAAAAGCTGTTAGCGTTATTTATAATAAATACATTTGAACATACGGTCATTGCATATCAAATCAGCCAATTACTCATATTTTGAGATTTGTGCGGATGGTTGCATTAATCAAACGTACAAGTCATGGATGATCGAGAAAGTTTGACAACATTGTCACCGGACTCCTACGTTTGCCCCACCCATAATTACCTAATTGTAATTATTGGGCAATTGCCCCACTCATGTATTCGATGTCATGATCATTTGGAGAAAAGTAGCTCATAAAAATGTAAATAAAACGGAAAATTTTAGTTATTCACCTTTTCTTAGACTAATTGCTCTGGCTAAATTGGCATGTAATGAATCCGTATTTAAATCACAAATATTTTCCGTGCAATTTAGGGCTTATTTATAAATGCATAGCTAAATTCCTTAATTTTTATTATTCAGCATTTAACGTTTTTTTTTTAATAATTAACGCCAATCTTCAAACGTTTAATTTAGGTGCAATTTTCAGAAACAGATCTTCACTTTTAAATGGAAACGTTCCACTGACTTTGTCCACGCTATGTTGAGATTCCTTGTTGCCTCTGATACATCAAAAGTTCAGTAGACGAAATTTACTCGTTTTTTCTTTAAATGGAAATTGAATTATCAAAAATTAATGCCTAATAGTATTCTAGCCAATCGTAACTAAATACAATCCTTGATGACGTTTAACACCCTGTATATACATGAGTTCCAAAAACATTTACGTGATGCTTAAGCAAAGGCAAAACTATCCCAAAATGTTCGAAATATATTGTAAAAGCAGAAAAAATAAATTAATACTCATTGTCGTTTTAACCAAATTTAACCCAAACTCACCAGAGCTAACCTGAACTGACACAAGATCCCATACAAGGTATGCCAACCTGGACGTATTGATTAGCACGATTTCAGCAAAAATAATTAATAATAAAAGCAAAAACGGGATTAGGATTATTACAAAAACTGTTCATTCAAGTCTGAAATGCACTCCACAACATCAGACATTGTACCGATCGCTCTAGTGCCAAATTCATCATTCTCCCAGTGGACGTTCGGTTGATTAAAATCTCCCGCAATAAAAACACTTGAGAAATTACTGATCTGCAAAATCTCTTCTGGAGCCGAGACAAGATCCTCATAAATAGCAACCGGTGATGAAGGAGATATGTAGACACACACTAGAAGGATCATCAGAGAAGGGAATGACATCCTGACATAAACACTTTCAATATTCGTGGTCTTTGGTAAGATCATCGCTGAAGGAAACGATTTTCTAACGGCAATCAAAGAGCCGCCCAGACGGGTGGCCGTGCTTGTATCCTCACATCTGTCGCATCCCCAGCTCGCCATCATGGATACCATCATGCAGTGAAGTCTCAGTAAGCAGTATAACATCATAATCTCCCGTAATGACTGATGATGAGAAGTCATTCAACTTTGTGCGCATAATAAATCTTGATTTATTCTTATGGTACTGCTTGATTGTCGACCTCTTATCGGGTTTCCGCAAATGGAGCTCCAGGATCAGATGAGCGCTTCTTAAAATTGAAACGTCTAAAAATTATGCCTTTAGGTCAAAAATCACCTGAATTCACTTTATCCTAAAACTCCACTATTTCTCCTTTATACGTTGGCAGTATCACATTTTTAATCTGACGTTTCGCGTCCAGGCCTCCATCATCATCTTTATTTTTCCTTAAATACGAATCTGGGTTTTTTATTAAATTTTTTAGAAGCCTTTGGTCGCCTCATCTCTGTCATTATCTCTAAAGGAAAAAATCTAGATTTGTTGATTTATTGATAAATCGTTGGTTGTAGGAGACCAAAAAGCTTCTAAAAAATTAAATAAAAAATCCAGGTCCGTATTGAAAAAAATTATGTTGATGATGGGGTAAGGGATGGTGCGAGTGAAGCTCCACCCAAACGACAACCTCACCTGCACGCGGTGCACCCTGCTAGAAAACTAACGAGGCTCTGTCGACCGAGTAACTGCCGATATAAGCAGTCCCCTCTAACTAGCCAACTTCGGGTGGAAGAGCAAGTGGGAGACAGGGCATAGGAATATGGAAGGCAATGGGAATGCACCATATTAAAGGCCCACATGAACATCCCAAGAAAGACAAGATGGTACAGGGACAGAAAGCAACGGCCCCTAGGCCGCGGCAGGCATTGAATGGCCAAGGGGTGCTAAGAATCCCTGCGAGGAAAAACAATGCTAGGACCCACCCGAAACTAGAAATTAACTCAAAACTGAAAATTGGCACTTGGAATGTGAAAAGCCTATAGGCCGCCGGCAGAATGGACAACTTGATTAAGGAAATGGTAAGATGTAACATAGACATTATAGGGCTCAGCAAGATCAGATGGTCTGGAAATTGTAAATTGACTACAGAAAAAGCGACACTGTATTGCTCTGGAAACATCCTCCCACATCATTATAATGGAGTGGGCTTCCTGGTCAAAGGACAGACCAACAAAGCAGTAAATAACTTTGTGGCACTCTCTGATAGAACAGCGCTACTACAAGTTCAAGCAGAACCGGTTGATCTTATAACATAATCCAAATCTATACACCGACTATGGACAAACCCGATAATGAGGTAAAGCAACTGTATAAGGAAATAAATGAACTAATGGGATTAGTTAAGAAAAACGAAGGACTCATAATCATGGGGGACTTCAACGCCAAGGTTGGACAAGGACGTGTCGAGAGTACAGTGGGTGACTTTGGTCTGAGGGATCGCAATGAAAGGGGAGATATGCTAATACAATTATGTCAGGAAGAAAAACTAGTAATTGCGAACACATGGTTCAAACTGCCACCAAGAAGACTATACACCTGGCAGTCTTCACAACACACGAAAAAGTACCTCGTAAGAAATTAAATAGACTTTATATTGATCAGCCAAAGATACAGGAATGGACTGCACGGAGTAAGAACCTACCCAGGGACCGACATAGGATCAGATCACAACCTCGTAGTGGGTAAACTTAAAATAAAAGTAAAAAAGATAGAGCGAAGACCTAGTAAGAAAATCGATATCAACAACTTAAAGACACCTGAAGTACGGATGAGAATCAAAGAAAAGGTGAATGAAGCAATCGCCGGATCCATTCCCCGATATCAGGGCCCATCTAGCGTGGACGACACTTCGAACAGCTTTAAAGACGCCATTGTGACTGTCACAAACAACGAAATTGGTCCACCAAGCCACAAAAAGGAGAAATGGATGACAGAGGATATATTGACACTTATGGATAACGTAGGTTCTTCAAGAACAAGAACGAGTTGGAGTACAGGAAGATCAACAAAGAAATTCGGAAAGAGATCGGTAAAGCTAAGGAACGATGGTTACAGAAAAGGTGCACAGAGCTGGAAGAACTGGAAGAGAAACATGATCATTTTAACACTCATAAATTAGTGAAAGAAGTTACAGGTCGAACAAAGCCTTGCAATCTGGACAACGTAGTCGAGGACAATAGAATCATCTCTGATCCCAAGAAACTCTTTCATTATTGAAAGAACTACACGCAACAAATATGCAGATAATACTATGAGATTTCACAGAAGATTATGAAGGTGAACCCTCCCCAAATATACTGAAATCAGCAGTCCCCTAGGCAATTAAACAAAGCAAGCAAGGAAAAGCAGCAGGTTCAGAGGACGTATATGTAGAGATCATAAAACTGCTAAATAATGAGAATATAGACTCACTGGTAGAAATATTCAACAACATATTTGAGACGAGCGAGATATCACAGGACTGGCTCCAGTCAATTTTTGTAAAGATCCCTAAAACACCAAACGCAAACCACTGTGATAGGTTCCGAATGATCAGCTTACAGAGTCAAGTCCTAAAAATGTTCCTAAAGATAATAGTTCAGTCATTGGGGATCAAAAAAGGGGCTTACCTGGAAAAAGTCCGGAAGATTTGAAACTTTCCAGGTTTGTAGGTTTCAAGGTCCCTAATTAAAATCCATAAAATGCACAATTCGACACTTGCCGCCGGCATTTTGCAACTATCTCGAAACTATGCATTTTTCGAAAAAATATGTAGATAGCAAAATTTCATACAAAAAAGGTTTTATGAAAATTTTCGCTAAAGTTAACCGTTTAGACATAAGAGCTCAATTTATGACAAGCTTATGATGAACCGGACCGTAGTTGTTCGATTGGGAGGCTCCCATTTGCTAATGTCTTACCTTGGATGTATAAGGTATATAATGTCAGGAAGCGGATTGAAGGAGCTTCTCGAATTGATTTACGCACCGCATTCCGTAGACGAGATGATGTCAGGTCACGCTTACGCTCGGGCAGTCAGAGGTCATCTTTTAGTCCACCGAGCTTAGGAACACATTATTATTCAGACTGTGGACTTTACAGAAGCAGAACGCTTGGCCATGGAAAACATTGACCTGATTTGGACCGATCCACGATCTTTTCAACACATTACCAAGACCTAATTCAAACAATCACCGGAAAATTTGAAGGGGCACTAACAAAACTAGAAAGCGATGGGCCAACCGGGAAACTCTGGGTGCAATATTTTAAAATGGTGACTCTAGTGAAGCAGTTTATAGAAGCAGAAAGAATGGGTAACTGGCAACTCCACCTAGAGACAGCTCAGAAAATGATCCCATACTTTCACGCGAGCGGCCACCATAATTATGCGAAATTTTGTCATTTGTATTTGCAAGACATGTTATCCCTACAGGAGAAAATGCCACCTGATGAATACCAAAAATTTACAAGCGGCGGATTTTTCACAATAAGACGCAGCAACAAATTCTGGTCAGGTATTTGGACAGACATGACCATTGAACAAACCTTGATGCGGATGACGAAATCTATTGGTGGTCTTACACATGGACGAGGGTTTATTGTCAATCTGGAGAACAACAGGTGAATATGAGAAATTCACGCATTACTGGAGACGACAATGATGTGGAAAAGATGTTGCTTTGGCTTGCGCAACACCCACCTTTCCCAGACGTAGACGAAATAATGTCCATTGCCTCAGGCGTTGTTGGAGATCAAACAATAAATTGTTTTGATGCAGAGCGAATTGGGAAAGTTGGAATAAATAATATGTTCGGGAAAAACTTTGGTGATGTGGTTCTGCAAAGACAAAGTACTGCCCCTGAGAGCAGTGAACTCGAGTATTCGTATTGATGATAAAGTGGTGCTCATTGGCCGTCTACTCATTTTCCAGAGACTTTGTGTTGCAAAACAGAGCGATGAAGAACTTGAACAGCATCTGCCGTATGAGTTGGCTCTGTACCCATTGTCATTGTTTTCTGAAGCCGGAATGCGAAAAACAGCGAAATCCCTACTGTACAAAGCTTTTTCGCCAGTTACAGACATTGACTTTGGACCTAACAAAGTGTACGTAATAGACGGTGGATACTTGTTACAACGAGTTGTTTGGAGCCGAAATGAAACATTTGGTTCGATTTGCAACAGTTACGTAAATTATGTACAAAGACACTATCAGTCAAATGCGGTTGTTGTTTTCGATGGCTACCCTACAGCCGCTGCAGAAAGAAAGCACGAAAAGCGCAGAACGACAGCGAAGATCACAAAAAAAAGTACAGCAGATGTTTTGTGTGATGAGTCCATGACCCCCACAGTCTCACAGACAAATTTCCTATCAAACGATGCAAACAAAGGTCGCTTTATATCCATCTTGAAACGGAAATTTGAAGAAGTGCACTTCACAGTGATCCAGGCCACAGAAGACGCACACACATTAATAATAAATACGGCCATCGAGATGTCACCTTCATATGAAAACGTTGTTGTTGTTGGAGAGGATGTCGACCTCATTGTTCTATTGACAGCACTGTGCAAGGCTCACCATAATGTATACCTCCTGAAGCCTGGAAGAGGAAAAACAATCGACAGCATCTATTCGCCGCAGAGTTTAAATGGCGTCGAAGCGGTGAAGGAAAACATCTTGTTCCTCCACGCAATCAGTGGGTGCGATAGGACGTCGGCCTTATTCAACCAAGGGAAGCTGAAAACTTTAACAACTCTTGAAAAACGTAGAGACTTACAAGCTTCTATAGAAGCATTTCAAAATAAGCATGCCACCGCTGACGAAGTTGCTATTGCAGGTGAGAAATTTCTTCTTGCTCTCTATGGATGTAAAGACAGAGAGAACATAAATCTGGATAAATATCGATACCACTGTTTTGTGAAATCGGTAACAAAAAGTAAATTTAATTTGGCATATTTACCACCTACGACAGCAGCAGCACGACAGCATTCATTGCGAACTTACCATCAGGTTCAGCAATGGTATGGTTGTACCAAAGACGCCGAAGAATGTTGTTGTTGGTTGGAAGAAAACAAGAACAGGCATCATTCCAGTAACAACGTTGAAAGATCCCAAAGTCCAAAGTCCCTATTGGCATTTTTATCCTGTAAATGCAAGACAAACAACTGTGGTAAAGCCTGCGGATGCAGAAAAGCAGGATTAAAATGTTCAATAATTTGTGAATACTGCAATGGAAAATCCTGCGACAACGTCACAAAAGTGTCACTCGACGAATCCGATGAAGAGGAGTTAGATTTGTCTGTGGATATCCCTCTGGTGGCTGAAGATGAAGAGTTCGACGAATTGAAAGACCATCCTGAGCCCAGCATAGCAGACACAATCAATTTTGACATCAGTGAGCCAGGTCCGTCGGGCTTGTGCAGATAAATTTAGGGTTTTTATTTACCTAGTGGATTAGGCCTCCAGGGGAAACCACGTTAAAAAAAACGCGCCATGTACTTTACTTCTTGGGTGGTGTGGAAACAAGTACAGCATTTTCAATAATTAAAATTAATTATTCATAATTTAATAACTTGAGCTAATTAACGATACGCCACTCTTTCATGGCAAAATTGTAGAAAGCCCCAAAAAATAGTTTTAGTGAACCATACTAGACATTTGATTTCGAAAAATCGGCTATAAATGATACTTTACGCAAAATTGTAAAATTTCCAGGGATTTTGTGCCTAAACAGTGTTATCTTTAGCGAAAATTTTCGTAAAACCTTTTTTGTAGGAAATTTTATCTTTTTTAATTTTGCTCTCTACATATTTTTTCGAAAAATGCATAGTTTTCGAGATATTTGCAAAACACTAATTTTGGCCGCCATCTTGGCAAGATGGCGGCGCCGGCGGCAAGTGTCGAATTGTGCATTTTACGGATTTTAGTTAGGGACCCCGAAACCTACAAACCTGGAAATTTTCAAAACTTTCCGACTCTTTTCCAGGTAAAAATCCCCAATGACTGAATTAACATAAATCAAACTACATCGGTGAAGGTGGGAAGTGGTACTACACAGAAATTCCCGATAGAAAAGGGAGTAAGACAGGGTTGCGTCTTGTCGCCCCTACCCTTTAATCTGTACTCTAAAGCAATTTTCGAAAGTGCCTAGAAAGATACAGAAGACGGCATCAAAATCAATGGTCAGGTGGTCAACAATCTACGTTTCGCTGACGACACAGTCATAATAGCAGATGGCCAAGAAGCATTACAACGCCTTATAGACAGAATATCTTCCGAAGGAGAACGACTCGACCTAAAGATTAACACGGACAAAACGAGGGTAATGATGGTTAGCAGAACACCAAATTTGCTCCTGAACATCGCAGTGAATGGTAAGAAAATCCAACAGGTCACGAAATTTAGATATCTAGGATGCTGGATAACTGAAGATCTAGACCCAGACGTGGAGATACGTAGCACAATCGAGCAAGCCAGAGTGGCATTCATGAACATGAGAACTCTTCTCAGCAACAACAGTCTTAATTTGAAATCACGGTACCGCTTTGTGAAATGTTACATTTACTCTGTGCTACTGTATGGAGTGGAGACATGGACAATAAAGGCCAATGTCATGTGCCGACTAGAAGAAGCCTTTCAGACGTGGGTTTTCAGAAGGATGCTAAATATTCTATGGACGGATCGCGTGACGAACAACGACGTCATAGATAGAAGGGAAGAGGAAGAGAATACTTAGGTCAAATATTCAGAAATTCCAAGTACCAATTCCTAAAGCTAGTTATGGAAGAAAGGATCAAGGGAGAAAGATATTTTCGTGGCTGAAGAACATAAGAGAAGAAGATGATGGGAGCCCGGAGACGAAACGTCAGATTTTCTAAATTTTTCGACGACATATCAATAACCCCTAAATTGCGCAACGTTACTCCCTCTAAACAGACTTCGTATCTGTTATGGTTTCCGAGAACCTAATGGTGAGAAAAGAATTTGTTACACCCTGTCTCGCTTATTTTGTAATAACTTTTGGCACGTTTATATGAAGATTCAGTATAAAACTTACTATTTCCGCCAATAATTAATATGCATACCTACTATTTTCGACATGTGAATGCAAATGTCACGTTTCGAATTTGTCTTGTTACATCTTAGTTTTTTTTTCTTAATAAATTCCCTTCTCATAGCAAAGTCAATTTTTGTAATTCCCAGGGTTGTCACATGCACAATAACTTGTGGAACACCCTGCATAGTTGGATTTTTTATTTTAAATATGCAACTTTGATATCCGAAGCATTTAGTATTTTTTCTGTCTGCAATCGTTAATGAGATTTCAAAAAATTGTACATTAAATGGACATTCCATATAGGCAACACAGAATACACACCTTAACAGTTATTAATCAAATAAGTAAAAACAGTATTTTCTCTGTAGACGAAATTAATAAACTCTAAGATACGTTAGAGATCTTTTTCTGAAAATCGCACCCCAGTCTATAAAAAGAGAGAATTACGCGAACTTATTTATAAGTTACAAAAAATTGTGTTAAAACCAATCGAAAAAGACACGAACAAAATAAAAGCACACATCTTACAATAGTTGAAAATAATGTATAAAACATATTGAACAATTAACGAAGATGAAAGACATATAATTCGTACATAAAACGATCAAATAAATAATTAATTACGAATAATGCGTTAACGTGTAATAAAATCATTCTTTAGATTACCGCGATGACATATCAACGAACAAGCAATAATTTGAATAAATAATTTAATTTAATGAGATTCGTCATTGACTGGTATTATAATCATATTTAAAGCGCAAAGCCTAACGTAATTACACTACTTATTACGCTAATTATTGCCAAGATTATCTCTATTTCTATTTATACATAGTTATTTACATTTATTATTAACGATAATTACACATAGTTTGTCATTTATTACATAAATAAAATTATATTTCTAATATTTTAGAATTTCTTGCTGCTATAGAGTACGATTTAATGCTCATTTTAGTCTAAATTTGTCTGTATTGCACTAAAGCTATTTTTGTTTAATTTAGCACGAATCTCCAATGAAGTATAGAAATTTGTCCCCAAATTAAACTGGATGAAAAATGTCATCGAATCTTTATTAAAATTTAATATATTTTGGCGCATTCGCCATTGTCAAGAATAAAGAACGATTTCTACGTTTACCAGTAAAAATTTAAAGTATTATCGCCATTGCCAGAAGTGCATATTGCCCACTATATCGGCTGTCCCAAATCCAATATGTCATCATCCGTACTTTCGTTATTATTTTATGTGAAAATT
>MU185710.1:72566-106279 GCA_016904865.1 Pissodes strobi | reverse complement strand
TGTTTTAAAATTAGATTTGGGACTACTTGTAATTATGATTTTTTCTTCGCTGTGTCTAGCCTCCCGGTACCGGTATCCGAATAAATCCCGGTATGTATTGATGACGTAATATTCTGCCGGTGTTTCTATTAATCCCGTTAGATTTTATAAAATAATTAGCCTTTAAAGAACCTTTACAGGCGTAGCCGACTATATCAAAATCGGTCTCTCCTATTGGTCGATCCGCATGACCCTTCGCTCGCTTCGCTCGCTACGGGGGCTCAAGAAAAGGAAACTAACCAGGTGCTAACCCAATCTAACCCAAGACATACCCAAAATCAAGAAAAAAATATGTTTAGAAACATAATCTTAAAAAAAATATATAAAATGGGCAATGGGGTTCGAACCCGTGCCGTCCAGGTGAGACCCAACTATCTAAACCTCTACGCCACCAGAGCTCTTGCGACAAATTGATTGCATCACGAAGACATATACGAGAACAAAATCTACCGGGATTATTGTAAATACCGGTAGATCATTACGTCATCATACCGCCATTATATTTTACCGGGATTTATTCGGATACCGGTACCGGGAGTCTAGACACAGCGTTTTTTCTTTCCATACTTCGTGCGCTATTTATTAAATACGCATGCATTTTCTGAAATAAAGAATTTTTTGATTTGATTTGGATAGTCTGGAACACCGCAGACATGTGGCCGAGATATCCCTGCAGCATCATACCGTCCCCATCAACACCTGTCAAGACAGTCGCGACAGACGGCAAGAGCGCACCCATTCGTTGTACAACTGAAAACACCTAGAACGTCGCTTTACGAGTATTCCTTTGTCTGACGCACTACATTACTGTGGAACTTGCTCCCAAGACATCTGTTTCCACCTAATTATATCCTACAACTATTCAAGAATCGTATAAATCAACATCTTCGCGCACACCCCGCCGAGTGCCATAGGATCTACCTTTAGTGTGTGTGCAATTGTCATAAAAAAATGTAATCAAACGAAACAAACCTAAATTTATTCCGGAAAGTCCTTTTGCATCACAACCAAAATGCCACCATGTTCAATTTTTTTTTCCGAAAAATCTAGACGCAAGCACAAATTAAAATTAAAGGCATCCCCGGAAAGGTTTATTACACTTCAACTAAAATTAAACTGGGCGTCCATAGGGAGCATTGTAACATACATTTTAATTCCGATCATAGGCGTGCAATGCTACGATGGCTTACCTGTTATAGGATTTAATTTACCTCAAAATGTATCTGAAATTTTGAATCAGCATTATCAAAACTCGCAGAATGCCGTATGTAAAAAGGCAATAAAAAATACGCTTCTTGCAGAACCTGTAAAATATTATTTTAAAACGTTGTTTGAGAGGATTTTTACTAAACAAGAATCAGTATTGGTACGGTATTAATTTATAAATTGAATAGTTTTTCATTCAAAAATTTACTTGAACGTCTGTAATGAATGCCTATGAACTCAAATAATGTTATATAAATGTTATGTACAATTTATAATATGCTTACCAAAAGTGCAGCCAAAAGAATTATTAGGTTGTATCAGTATATATACTCTTATACTTTTTCTGATAAAATACATACCTTGAATGCTAAATATCGGTAAGCATTGAACTGATCGCTGCCCTTTCTCTCCTCCAATGAAAAATATTTAATTAATTGAGCAACATTATCTTCGTTTTTGAAAAAATTGTATATTTCTTTCTCGCTTTTAGTCATCTTATCCAGTCGAGATGCTACAGTTTTCTGCTTAGAGGCTGGTGCATACAACATAAGATTTTTAGGCCATGCATAATATCCTGTAATTTGATCATGAAGATACCTCGGTTCTTCCCATTGGGCAGCGGTTTTTGGAATATTTTTTGAATCGTATAACAGCCAAGCGTTGTCTTCTCTTTCGCCAGGTATCAACTTCGTGTCACTTTTGGTAGTAGAAAATTTGTAAGGACTGACTTCAATCTTTTCGAATTTCGGCTTGTTTTGGATTGTTATAAAAACTAACACTTTTATAGCGTTTTTTCTTATATTCAAAGACTCATTGATTGTCGCTTTAAGAAAAAATCTGACTACATTCGAATTATAGTCGACATCGAAATGCACTAGATTCTTTATGAAGCTTATTGCCATTGAGTTATATCTCCAATGTCTGAAAAAGATACATTCATAATAAATAGAATATTTTGAATAGCATAATATTACCAATGTATACAAATTTCATAAATATTTATTGTGACTCGATTTATATAGGATGCCCTAACGGTTTTGTAAACTAAAATCAATTTCCAAGACAATATTATAAACATCCGCATTTTGATTTCATATATAAGGCTGTTACAGCTAGAAAATCGCTTTGCCATAAAATTATAGTGAAAATTGATTGACAAAAATAATAAAATATAAGTTAAGTTAGGCTCTAATATTCATTTTAGAGATATTATTGAAGCGAGGCGATGTCTCGGGGTGTTCAACAGCTTCTATTGCTCAGCAGCTAACGGCCGGTCTAGAACGGCCAAATGACCCTTTGGTTTAATCTAATAATATTCGCATCCCTAGCACATTTCCTTTTTATAGACACAGGGAAGCTTTAGCTGCCTGTAAGTCTCTTGCGCTGGAGAATTCGGAGGTTGTTATGGATACAAGTGCGAAGAGGGATGGTGGGCTGGATATGGATCCGATGACCACCTATAGTGCGGCTTTCGCGAGATTCGGATGAGATTAATGGTCATTATTTGCTGGCTAGACTGTGGGACCCCTCCATATTAAAGGCTCTTCGGCTATTCCTTGCCTATCTCCATGACCAACCCTCCAGTGTGTGTTTTGAAGGACACACCAACACTAACATCAAATTAGCTCTAGCTTAAGAGGGACTTCCTAGTGACGTGGACTCCTTGCGTAAGTTGTATTATCACTTTCACGACGCCAATACCAATACCGTAGGTATTGGTTCGGCTGAGGTTGAAACGGACCTCTCTGCCTTCGGCTCTTTCTTTTCACCGGATAGACTTCAACACCTTCAGAAGGTTAGGGAAAGTCATAGCAAGTATTTTTCTACTGGCTCTCCGATTAGAGAGGGGAATTCTTAGGTAGATTGACGCGAACAGATGATCAAGCACCCTCTGATGATGGCAAGCTTAGTGTTCTTCTTGTTGAAGTGAAAACTTCTTTAAGCGCGTTTTGAGTTTTTTCCTGGGGACTGAATTCAATTAAATCATCACGCGTCACGCTCGGATGTATGGCATGTTCTCGTATAGGTGGAGGGCTGAAGTTTTCAGGGGATGTAGCCGGGGTAAAAAGAAGATCCTGAACGAAAACGGGACCCCAAAATTATCAAATAATAAATTTGATTTCGAGATGTTACTGTCTTCAAGGTTATCTGAGGATTTTATGTGGTGGAAAAGCATATTAGGGACGAAAACTCATTAAAACACCTTTGTTTTAATATAGAAATTTGTTTTGATGCGTCAACTACAGGTTGGGTCGTTTTTTGTAATGGGCAGCGATCCCATGGATTCTGGGTGCCTGAAGAAAAATCCCATCACATAAATTATTTGGAACTCTTAGCAGCCTTCTATGGACTAAAATGTAATGCTCAAAATTTGTCAAACTGCTCTATTTTATGTAGGATTGCTTGCATAAACCGCATGGGTAGCATTCAGCACTCAAAACTTAATAAGATCTCTCGAAATATCTCGCAGTGGTGTGCTAATAAGAACATTTTTATTTATGCTCCTTATATAAAATCCTCCGATAATAAAGAAGCAGAAGAAGGGTCTAGATCTTTAAATTACGATAATGAGTTTGAATTAAATCAGGATGTTTCTATAAGTATTATAAAAACATTTGGTAAACCAGACATTGATCTATTTGCAAGTGGGAATAATAGGAAATGTAAAAAATTTCTGTCCTGGTATAAAGATCCGGATAGTTTTACAGTTGACGCTTTTACTATCGATTGGTCAAAGCTCAAGTTTTATGCTTTTCCGCCTTTTTCACTAATGTTAAAACTATTGCAAAAAATTGTTGCTGATAAAGCAAGCAACCTTGATATCCATTATTTACATCTCTTTTATCCAAACCACCTATCTTATTCACACCTCGTGAAAATTTACTCTTTTACTTTGATAGGTCCCTGCATCCACTATGTGGCCAGCTTACCCTGATTGCGGGACACTTATACGGCAAGCGCTACTAATTAGAAATGTTCCGATAGAATCAAAAGATATATGCCTAGCATCAATAACAAATTCTACGATAAAACAATACAACAGTGGTCTAAGATTATGGTGGAATTATTGCGTTAAAGAAAATATTGCTGTATTTGAGGTCTCTCTAGAACATCTAATTAAATTTCTCACTCTTCAGTTTAAGAGAGGTGTTTTTTTGGAACCCTTAATTCTTATACATAGAGTAAATCGGTTTTTTAACCGTGTTTATGGGTTGAGACCAAATTTACGGAAATACGACACAACTTGAGATCATTCGGTCGTGTTAGGTCAATTAGGAAATTCTAAAAATGAAAAGCTTAGCATTCAAAAAATTACGTTAAAACTAGCAATTTTATTACTTTTGGCAACTGGACAAGGAGTTCAGACAGTTGCCAACATAGAAATTTGCAATATTTAAAAATCTGCGGATGGTATTAATATAAACATTCCAAAGAGAATAAAGACGTCGGGACGTAATAAAAGTCAACCCAACATTATTTTTCCATATTTAAATAAAAACCTTTGTGTAGCTAGAACCATAAATTCCTACCTAGAAAAAACCCATAGATTAAGGGGTCCTCACTCCCCCGAGGAGCTGTGAGACCTTGTCGTTGGTGGGGGGGGGCTCAGTAGCCGCATATGTGGCGAAGCTAAGGACAGCTCAAAAATAGACCCAACCCAAGGTGTAAAGTGATCCGTGCCAATGGGTGCATGGCGGTGGAGAATGCACCGTCTCAAACGGAGCCTCTGGGAAACCGGGCGAAATCCCAGAGTAGCCACCCTTACTCCGGTGTAGCGGGCTCCGCAGGAGTGGAATATTTACTTCACCCTTACTCGTGGGAACTATATGGACCCTAATGATACAACCAAAACCAATGAGAGTAGGGAGTCAGACTCTGACTCGGATACTCTCAATTTAACTGTCAAAGAGGTGGTAATAACAGACTCTGACAGCTCCAACCATGGAATACCTGTTTCAACAGAAGCCTCCAGATCCAAAGCATCAGCGGATGGAAATAAAGACGCTGATCAACTTTCGAAGGCGATACAAAGTATCGGGCTCGAACGGAAAAGACTTTCTGGGGCTCAAAAGAAAAGACTCATGAAAGAAAAGAAGATAGCTGCAGGGACATGGACTGCAGAAAAACCCGTTAAAAAGCAGAAGGTGGCGAATAAAGAGAAGAAGATGGAGGGTACCAAAAGACCTCGATCTGAATCTCAGACACCACCCAATAACACCGGCCCTTAAAAACCCAGGAGTGGTGCAACACTAATGACTGGTCCCTACAGCGAGGCGGTCAGCGGAATCCAGCGGGCGGTGATACACCTGATTCAAAACTCTCTAGTGGAGGCGATATACACTGCTCCTTCAAGCAGTGACAGTTCTCCACAGTTCATCAGAACGTCATATAGCGTAGGAATCCTATGGATGACCTGCGGTAACCTAAAAACGGCAGAATGGCTCGGGAGAAGCGTAGAAACCCTTAAGCAATTCTGGGAAGGCGCAGAACTTAGAGTTGTAGATCCTAAGGATCTCCCAGTACGGTCGAGGATTCTGGTTTCCATACCCGAGCCAGAATCAATCACACCAGAAGTCGCCAGGACCCGCCTTAGGATGCAAAAACCAGGCCTAAGGACGGAAGAATGACTGCTTTTAAGTCAGAAAATAGAGAAGGAAGGTCAAATCCTGGCCTTCTCTATTGACGAAAAGACCTTCAAAGCTCCGGAGAGGACCCGGTTTAAAGGGTTCTACAAACTGGGACATGTGACCTTCAGGGTTATTGGAAAGAAAAACAGGGTATCAGGGTAATTCAGATCAACCTCCAGCACTGTAAGGCGGCCTCGGCAGTCCTTACAGTTGCTATGAGGGACGCAGAAATTGCCCTGATACATGGATTAGACACGGGAAAGTCACAGGTCTGAGTGAAATCGATGGGGCACTGATTTATAGTAGATCCATCGACACGCCTCGGACATGTATAGTAATTAAAAAATGTATTAATATACTACTCTCTTTTGTTCTAGGGACCTGACGGCAGCCAAAATCAGGATCATTGAGGGTATCGGGCCAAGGGATATTATAATCGGATCGGCCTACCTGCCCTACGATGATCCTGAGTCAACACCAACCAGGCGTGAGGAAGAGCTGTAGGCGAAATGGGACTCAGTTGATCATCGGCTGCGATACGAACGCACACCACACAACCTGGGGAAGTACCAACATCAACAATAGAGGTGAGTCATTACTACAATATATTATGACAAATAACTTAGATATAATTAATGTAGGGAGTAAACCTTAACACAGTTAGGAAGGAGGTCATAGATGTAACACTAGCTTCAAACTATTTGAGTAATTACAAACACAAACTGGCATGTATCTGATAAGGTAAGTTGTTCGGATCATAGATACATCAGATTCAATATAATAGCGGACAAAAAACTGCTACTACCTATCGAAATCCTCGGAAGACAGACTGGGAAGCATATGCGGCCGACATAGAGCATAGACTGCTTCCTGCAGGAAGATGATAAGGAACACGGAAGACTTAGAGATGGTTATGGAGCAATTCAATGACGCAATTATCACTTCTTTCCAAGACAAATGTCCTCTTACAAGGAAATCCACCAGGAATGCGCCCTGGTGGAGTGAGGAACTTGAGAAGTTAAGAAGACAGGTTGGAAAAGACTTTAACAAAGCAAAAAAGAAATGATCAGTGGGAGGTATATAGAACTACACTGACCAGGTTCAACAAAGAGCTGAGGGGAGCCAAGAGAAGGTCGTGGAGGAAGTACTGTGAGGAGATAGAGAGCACTCAAGAATGTGCTAGACTTCAAAGAATTCTATCAAGAGGCCCCCAAACCCCAATAAATTCGCTAAAGATTGATCTTGGTGAATATAACAGTACGGGAGAGGAAACGGCTAGGGAACTCTTAAGGGCTCACTTTCCCGACTCACAGATAGTAGATCATGCTCAAGAGGAGTGGACTGAGCCAGAACCTCGAAGGGCGTCCAGGGAAGACTAGCAGACTTCGAAGGAAGTGATTAACTATCAGAAAACCGAATGGGCAATAAACACATTCGAATTATCAAATCCCCGGGAATGGACGGGATTTACCCTTTAATGTTACAGAAAGGAACCGAACTAATGTACAGGATACTCTGCAGCATTCTAAGAAGCAGCCTAGCTTTTGGATATATACCAAAAACCTGGAGACACATTAGGGTAACGTTAATACCGAAACCTGGGAAAATAGGACAGGATACGGCAAAGTCCCTAAGACCCATAAGTCCCTTTGAACTCAAGACACTTGTGGACATTCATATTAGGGACGGTGTATTGGTAAGCAGCCCACTGCACCCCGACCAGTATGCCTACCAGACAGGTAAGTCAACAGAAACAGCACTCCACCAGCTGGTCAAGAGGGTGGAGGATACACTGGAAAACAGGGAGGTGATGCTGGCCACCTTCCTGGAGGCGTTTGACAACACCTGCTTCAACTGAATAACCAGATCCCTCGGGCAAAGAGGAGTTGAGGGCACTTGTTGTCGGTAAATTAACACCATGCTGAGGGGAAGGTTGGTAGAAGCAACCGTCCGTCGCTGCGCGCTGGCGTCTCGGGTGCATCGAGTGTTCGCAGGGCGGGGTGTTATCTCCGCTCCTGTGGAACCTGGTGGCGGACGACCGACTCAAGGCGCTCCCGGATGGGAGACACTGTGCACTCGGACATGCTGATGACATAGTCATCATCACCTGAGGCAAATTTAACTCAACGGTTAGAGAGCAGATGCAAAATGCTCTGAACCGGACTACAAGATGGGTAGATCAGGAGGGTTTAAATATTAGTCCCAACAAATCTAACATCGTAGCATCTAGGACCACTCAGCATTAGAGGACAAAACATACTACTGACCTCGAACGAGGTTAAGTATCTAGGGGTAACATTGGACTCGAGACTTGGAATCGACATCTGGAAAATATCACCAAAAAAGCGGTGGCATCACTCATGATTACCAGACGCATACACGGGAAACAATGGGGATTAAGACCAGACATGATGTACTGGACATACAAAATGGTGGTAAAACCTATCCTAACGCCTCTCTGGTGTGGTGGCCCAAGACACAACAGATAAGCGCGATTTCACAACTTGGCAAGGTACAAAGACTTGCCTGTCTAGGAATGATGGGGGCAATGCGGACCATTCCAACTGCGGCCATGGAGACCCTCCTGGACCTCCCGCCTCTACACTTTGTAATAAACTAACCAAAACAATCACCGTTACTAGAAGGACGGGACACATGGCAATCGCTGATCTTGTGGGGGGAGATGTTTTAAAAATGAAAACGGACCATATGCAAAAGCGATACTGTTTTAATAGATCATTCGAGGTGAACTTTCCAAGTAGAACCGAATGGGAAAATGGACCAACAGCTATCAGAAACCTGGTTTACAGACGGGTCAAAAACTGCAGCTGGTACTGGATCAGGAGTATATTCTGCTAGTCAAAGTCAGAGCAAATACTATGCACTGGGTATGTATGCTTCTGTTTTCCAAGCAGAGATATACGCCATACTTCAGTGCGTCATAGAGAATAATAGGAAGGCCACAAACAATCGGCGGATCCTAATACAGTCGGACAGTCAAGCGGCACTAAGAGCACTACTGAGCCAAGAAGTATTATCAAGACTGGTGTGGGAATGTCTTGAAGAACTACAAACCCTGGCAGACCGGAATACGGTAAGACTAATCTGGGTGCCAGGACACAGAGGGATCGAAGGCAATGAAAAAGCTGATGAACTCGCCAGGAGAGGATCAGAAACAAAACTAATCGGCCCAGAATCGGCTCTGGGAATACAAAAAAGTATGACCCGGAGCCACATCAAAGACTGGGTTCGAAAAGAACATCGACGTTACTGGACATGGAAAGGAATTTATTGGCCTACCATGTAGAAAAGGAGCGAAAAACTGCTATTCATGAGCAGAGATCGGTTGCGAATCATAACCGGTCTTTTGACCGGCCATGCACCCCTAAAGGTACACCTGAACAGGATGGGTCTATATAGCGGAGACCTTAACTGCAGACTATGCAATAAGGAACCGGAAACAGCCAGACACATCCTGATCAACTGCGAGGTACTGGACAGCAGGAGACTTAGCATCATTGGGCAACCAAATATAGACCCAGAGATACTAAAAGACCTGTACGGCCTCGTACAGGACACAAAAATACTGGAGTGTCTATCATAAAACCACAAAGGCTCAGCACAATAAACCTGTACAGGCTGGACAGCTTAGGGAAAAAAGGGGCCCTAAGGCAGTCCATCTATTTATTACATTTAACAAACCCCATAAAAATGCGGCATCCCAAACAATTGCTCGTTGGGTCAAAGATACTCTCAAATAATGCGGAATTGATACCAATGTCTTTACAGCCCATATAGACATGCATCCACGTCATCGGCGGCGCGGAAAGGGGTTAGCATTGACACAATTAGATGTTCTGCGGGAGGGTCTCATAAATCTAGGACTTATGCTCAATTTTATCAGTGACCAATCATTATTAAGGAGAATAATATTTTTACCAAAGCAATATTAGATTGTGATTGAGATATTTTGATATATGTAATAATATTTTGTACCTATAATGTTTCTGGTTTATACCTAGTATATATTTGTTCCTCAGTGGTAATATTAATTTGTAGAAACTGCTATTATGGAATAGAAAATTAAAAAGTAAACATGTGGTCAGATGTTCTTGTTATAAATAAGAAATGTGTGTATGTCTATGGCTTTAAACATCTACAGGTTATCTATTTACGAGTCGAGGCTTGAGATATAATTAATAGATCAAACGAACTTACCTAAGTGATGTTCGATCTTAATTATATCCATAGCCTCGACGTAGTAAATAGGTCCCACCCTACCCAAATCCCCAATGACATACAACATTTTTATTTTTATTAATCTTTAAAATAATGAACTCCACCAGGATAGCAAGTAGGGACCGGATGGTGGGTACAGGGTCCGAATTGTTTTTCTTTGTATTGTGTGTGACGATGCTGGCGCAAAGGGTACTACAGGTTATCTATTTACTTTGTCGAGGCTATGAATATAATTATTATTAAGATCGAACATCACTAGGTAAGTTCGTTTGATCTATTAATTATTGATGAAAATAATATTTTCCAAAAAAAAATCATCGAGACGCGATGGCATGTTTATCCATTAAAATTGTTGATTGTCTGCCTGAATGCCTTAGTCCATATTATAAATGACTCATATGCTAGAGGTATTTTCCCAAAGGCCAAAAATGGCACTTGAGCTGCCAATTGATAAGGAGGAAAGTGTGGACGATCCATCTAATTTCCGTCCAATTATCTTCATTGTCTTCATTGGCTTCCAACATTAGACCAGGAAAAATCACTATTAATTTGGTATTTTAATGAGCGTTATTTCTAAGGTACACAGTTTTTATGTAGTGAGTAGCAAAGAGTCGAAATTTATGTTAATTATTGAAGACGCATTATAAAAAAATAACAAAATTCAATACTCACAGATTGCCCTGCTCCAAATTTGCAAGCAAACAATCCAGGGTATGATCATAGGCATTTCTCCTTTCTAGCGACTTTTGTTTCAAGTATTCCTCGCCGTTATCGATATGGTTTTGAAAACTACTGACATCACAAACAAACGGCTTCGCACTGGCTAAAGTTTTAGCTACAGCTAGCGTTCTTTCTGGAATGGACAGTTTAATAGCTATAGTGGGAAAAAACTTGTGCACTGTTTCAGTAAGGGCAGTGATTAAATTGACTATTGATGGTTTCTCAGACGGCATAGATCTGACTAAAAGAGGCCATATTTCTTTTATGAAGTTCCAGTCGTGGCGAGCTACGATGGGTGCACTTTTGGGACCCACCAAAATGTAAAGACACCCTTTAAAAGTCTCGTGATTTTCTACTGAATTCATTTGAAGTATTTCCTTTATTCTATTCGTTAGGACAGTAAATGAGTAAGGAAAA
The DNA here is from genome assembly GCA_016904865.1 of Pissodes strobi. Taxonomy (NCBI): domain Eukaryota; kingdom Metazoa; phylum Arthropoda; class Insecta; order Coleoptera; family Curculionidae; genus Pissodes; species Pissodes strobi. Next base: position 95,030 of record MU185710.1, on the reverse strand, counting down.
TATTGAATCATTGCGTACAGTTTCGATTGTGCTGTTATTCTAACCTACAATAGAAAAAACATACACCGATAAGAAAAATTGGAGCAAGATATTTAAAGAAATTTCGCACTACAGTAAAATATCTTTTCTCTTCATTTTTAGATAACATTTTCTTCATAAAAGTTATATGAATATGGGCTTTCATTACATTCGTTATCATTCCTGTGAAAAAGACCAAGTATCATGTGAAAAAACCGACATATATTTTTGCAGATCGATTTTGGAGTAAATATCTCACAAATAAACCATCAATTGATTTAAATAAAATGTTTTTTTGATCAATTTGTAAGGATGATGCCCATTTCATCTTAAATCTCCGTGAAACTTGCTTGTTAAGGAAATATTTTCATGAACTTTATTTTTTGATTATTATTCTTGCATTTTTACAGGTCATATTAAAGAATTTGAATCAAGACACACCTCGCTATATCTCGAAACACTTAGTTCCACAAGATCATCCAAAATCTGTTTATGCGTCTGGGTGAAAGAACAGTTCCTGCTTTCAATTCTAAACTCCTGTTGCAATACAACCCTGTCTATGTGAACATGCCTTAAGTGTTGCTTCTTTTGGTGTAGGCGATCTTCTAGAATCTTTTTTGCCATATGGAATGTCTTCCAATGTAATTCAAAGTCTTGATTTCTAGCTTTATTGAAGAGAATTATATTATATATCTAGAAAGGAAAAATATATGAATATCCTATTGCAAACAATTAATAAGAATAATAATAATAATATTATTCTTTATTGCCAGCAAAACTATGTTCACATAAGAAAGCAACGTCAAAAAGTAATTGCTTCTTGGAAACATTATATGACAAACACAAAAAGTACACAAAGTAATATTACAAAATTATGCACCTTCATTGAATTATGATGATACAAATAAACACAAAATTAAAATGTTTAAAATTTAAAAAATGTTACAATACACAATGCGTATATACAACAAACTGAAAAATAGGTATGACAAAAGAACAATTAATCTGACATACAAAACAATACTATAATTCAAAGTCAAAAGAGAAAAACACTTATCAAGTAGCCACCGGGATACGTGTTTTTTAAAGCTGTTTATGCTTTTGATCTGCTGAATTTCTCTTGGCTACACTCCAAATGCCTTTACGGCCATGTAGTTAGGTCCCCTTTCATAAAAAGTGGAATCGTGAGTGGGTATGCTCAGGTCAGTGCCACCCCTAGTCAACATAGTCATACTGTCAGACCGCAATTGCATATTTGTGGGAAATGACTGAGTATTTCTTTTAACCAACAAAACCAGTAACTGAAGTACAAAGATGGGACTGTAAAGACGCCCAACTTACTGAAATATGGTCTACATGAAGTCCTTGAGTGAAGGTTAAATATGCATCTTATAATGCGTTTTTGAGCTAGAAAGATTTGTGAAGCCGACCTAGAGGAGATCCAAAGCCACGGACTGCACCTGCCCAAAGTAAAACAGTCTGATTGAGTCCCAAGTCACCACCGATCTCAGTCTTCGAACAAGAAAACATAGGCTTCTGAGTTTGGCCTTAAGAGCTGAAACATGATATTCAAAGCTCAATGACGGACCCAAGGAGACACCCAAAAGTCTTACCTGACCCATGGCAGGAATGGATTTACCATTTAGGTAAACCAACAGATTCAGACTTAGATGATGTCTTATTAAAGATAATTACACTGGTCTTGTCATAATTCAAGGTGAGGTTGTTATTAGAGCACCAATCCCTCATCCTCGCCGCTGCATGCGAACATCCACCAGCACGACCGACGTGTCATCAGCACACTGGCAGACACGAGCCCCACCAAGGCCATTCAAATACATCAGGAAGAGCAGAGGTCCCAAGATGGAGCCCTGGGGCACCCCCCGTCTCAATACAATGCTATGAGAGTAATGATTTGTACCACTCCTTGAAATATAAACGGTCTGCTGCCGCTCCAGCATATACGATTGCAGCAGAGAAGCAGCAGCACCCCTGATACCATAAACTGCAAGTTTTTAAATTAATAATTTATGATCTACAGTGTCGAAGGCTTTCGACAAATCAAAATACAGGTCAGCATTTTTATTTTTGGAGTTTAATACTTTATTATCGTCAATGCTCTTACGATAGTTGAACAAGTATTTTCTATAAGTTTTTCTTTCGGACTTGTAAATGCTATACACAGCCTGACTATCTGTCCGCTTGTACCACACATACTAGTCCTTAATATAGTTAGAGTAATTTTTTATCTGTATTAACCCAGATTGCCCTTTCGGTCCTAATCCTACTAGAACTTACAGGAAATGACAAATCAAAGTAATAGAAAAGAATTCTGAAAAAGATGTTGCATTTTTCATCAGCACCTTGAGCAGCATAAACATCTTGCCAGGTCTCAGCTGACAGGTAGTTTTTAAACAGTGTTAGGTTTTCACTAGTAAAAAATCGTTTTTTCAACATATGTTGGTTTGGACTTTACTCTGAGGTTGGCTTCAATTTCCACAATCTGACCATAGTGATCCGAAACATTGCTGAGATAAATTTGAGAAGAGACACTATCTTCATCCATGTTGCTGAAGATGTTGTCCAATTGTGAAGCAGCCCGATCCGAGACAACCCTTGTATCCCCATCTATATATGGGATTTGAGACCATAAGTACTAAGAATGTGTACCAGGGATTGAGCAATATTATCATTTGCATTGTTAAAATGGAAGTTGAAATGCCCTCCAATTATGTAAAACTTGTTGGGACAGAATATATTAATTAAAATGAACGCAAATTCGAATATACCAAGGAGCGATATCATGAAGTATATTGACAACTTATATTTTCTCCCCTAACAAATACAACTACAAATTAATGACATTTAATGAGTTAATGTTCGTCTTGGAGAGTTCAGCTAATTTCAGCTTACACTTAGGGTCATTTCCAGGAAAACAATACATTGTGCGATCGGCCCAGTGGATGGAGAAATTTAGAGATATGGGAGACCTCTTAAGCACATTCAGGATCTGTTTACAGTGTTGTCAAATTTCTATTAGTTTCTAAGTTTCTAGATTTATGAAAAATTTCTGAACATATTTCGTCGATTATTACAAAGCTGTTCATTTTCGAGACACGGTTTAAATTCAAGAGTCTTTAATTAAAAATAAAAATTCGATTTCAAATAACTGCTGAAAATTTCCAGCACCTCCAAATATATGCATGCTTTAGCCCTTCTCCTCATTGTCTTTCGTATTAACTAGATCGATATCCCTATGAACTGGTGTCTAACCAGTTGACAAAGTCAGTTCAAAGATTGACAATCTGCAAGAGCTTTTTACTACAGTTTACATCCTGGAGCCAGAGCCGAAGAGGCTCTATACCAATTCAAAATAAGCGTAATCATTTGTGGAGCCAAAGGAAATCAATTTCAAGGTAAAAACATCATCTTGATCCAAACCAGCATTTCAATTGTTTAATGCTCTTCAGTTGCTTGGAAGCGAGAAAAGTATAAACCTGTCGCGTGTTGTCTGTTTAATTAACATTCTTCGAGAGACAAAAAAAAAATAAAGTGAGAGTAAATTACGGGAGGAAACGGATAAGCGACATCTCCGGCTCGATTAAATTCGCAATCCGAATTATTACATAACTTGAATGGCCAGATACCCAGAGTGATAAGATCAAAAGTAAAGAAAAAAAAATGCATTAAAATTTGAGACATTAAAAATTAAAAATTACAAAAATGTGCATTTGGCAATATTTTCTTAAATTCTGATGTGACGAAAAACAAGTCATGGTTACTTACATTTATAATATGTTGGAGACTCTGTGTATCACCTTCGTCTGTTTCTAACAGCTTTCTCTGTACCCTGTGAATTATGTCAATAATTGCTTTACGGATATTGCTGCCATCAGGCATAGTCACTTTTCCATTTTCAATAACTATAAGGTTGAATGCCCAAGGGTCAAGAACAGAGTCAACCCTAAAAAATAAATACTTAGCATCTATCTGAATTGGGCCTACAAATAACAGTTAGGTTTGCAGATTCCCTTATTAGAAAATATATATTCTAGCTCAAGTTGGGGAAATAGGCATGAATTATAAAACAAGACTATTTTTACAAAGTAAAATATACAGAGGTTAAACCAATTCATTGGGGTAGAACTCGTCGCCGTCCCTATAGTTTCAAGCGCAAATATATTTATTAGCGTAAAACCCTCGTAGGTTTCGTCCGGCTTCCGTGTCGTTCCGACGATATTCTGGTCGAGGCAATTAAGTGTAAAATTTGCGTCGCTAGACAAATTTAAATTTTGGACGGATTGAATCTGGGGCGTAAGGAGCCCAAGGTTAAAGTTGGTGGTTTGTAGCGTATCCGGTTCCAGATAGCTACGTTATCGAGAATCTTTGACGTCGCGCGCGAATGATGGGTGGTAACATTATCGCGTATTGCCTTTGGATTGGGTGTCGAGTCTAGCATCGCGCGCAATTACTTGATTACCTTCGGATTAATTAGGAAATTTTATTAAATGGAGTGGTTGAACGACAATGCCCTTTTGGCTACCCCCAGTAGTTTTTCATGGTAGATGCCGATACATCGAAATCCCAGGTTTCTATTGTCTAAATCCCTTGGATGAATTATTAGGAGAAACATGTGACTTGTCAAGCCATGTATTCATTGGTAGAGCGAGATTTTCGAAGTGGGGATTCTCGTAGGCTTGCTTCTTGAGTTTCCAATTTACCGGCGTCACTTTTAGTCAACCTGTCGTGAAAATTGAGTTTTGCTTCTGGCAGGAAATATTTCTTGATTTTACCTTTGGAGGGATTCTCCAGCCGGGTCTTTTATTTTCAAGTTTCGGACCATACCTGTGTCATACCTTTACGCTTAGTGTTTGGTGCCTGAAACTGCCCTTTGGGGGATTTAAATGCTGATTTCGACAGCCTTGCAGCCTGGTGATTCCAGCGTAAGCCACTGAGACCCTTTTACAGGGTTTTTCCGACGGGGCTTTCCCACCTGTGAGCTTAAGACCGGCGAGCTTTCTTTCCTGCCGGTCGAACCTGCCTTTTAACTAGAACTTTAGGCAGAGGCTACTCCACGTAGAGTCTCTCTTCGAGTGAGGAAGAAACTGATTTCTGCACTTCTCCGGTGAGCAGTTTGTCCCGAAGCTGTCGACGAACTGTGAGAAATCAAATTTATGTTTTTATCTTACCTGCTTGTTTGCCGATAGATTAATATTTAATTAAGTTCACCTATCTACGTAGCTTTAACTTTTTTTAACTTTCTTTTTTTATCAAGTAAGGTATATCTCTAAGAAGGCAAAAACCTTTCGTTTGCCTCGTTTTTTTTTTTTTGAAATATAATCTAGTCTTGATTTTCAAGACAATTCTATCTAGAATGGTCGGGTGATTTATAAAACATCAACATAAAACAAATTTGTTTTCTTAGTTGAAACTCACGACAGACAGTGAACATCCGAATAAAGTCGATCGGTAAGGGGAGACACGAACACGCGTATAGAAAGGACAGCTTCATATTTTCCTCCTAAATTTGGTGGTCCACAATCAACATGTAAGAAATTGTGAAACTAAAGAACAATTTTTACTAGCATGGATGCTAATCCTGCGTAGGTATGCGCTTTTTTTATTATTTGGATTACACCAATAGTTAGATAAATTACTTTATGCTTTCTTGCGCGTGGTTTTGGAATGTTCTTTTTATGTATCTGTCGTTACCTCCATTTATTAAATACATTTCTAAATTATTTATTTATTTATTTATTTTTTGGTGCTAAAAAGTACAATACTCATACACAAGTCAATTCAATAGGAATCAAAAAAGTAAAATACAATTAAAAAAACATACTACTGAGAGCTAAGCCATATAAAAAACGATTAAAGTGAGCCAATACATCTGAAGCTTTAAGACACAAAACAACATAAAAACAACTCACGCTGTTTATCACAGAAGGTCATCTAAACTGGACCGAAGACAGTTCTCGAATGAAAAGAAAGCATTTTTAATTACTTTGAGCTTAAATGAATTAAGTGGCAGATGCTTGACGCAGACAGGCAAGGCGTTAAAGAATTTTATTCCGTAGTAGGAGTAGGACACCCCATTTCGAGACCTAGAAAGCCTCAGATATGGTGTCACCAAGGAGTTGTTATATCTGGTGTAGTGTTGATGAGTATCAGCATGAGTGATAAACCTGAAAAGGTTTTTCTTGACAAATAGCATGCCGGAATATATGCACATGACAGGGTAAGCACCTTCAGTTATTCGAAGTGTAGTCTACGGCACTCTCAATAACCTAAATGAGCTATCACTCTTATACACTTGCGTTGCAATGCAAATATTTTAGGCATATGCGCAGAGTGACCCCAATTAATGAGACAGTAAGTCATTATAGAGTGAAAGTACCCAAAGTAAGCAACCCTGAGTGTGTAGGTCGATACTGAGCCAGACAAACTACGGATAAGGAATAGGCATCTTGACAATTTGGAGGACAAATCCTCAATGTGAGATTGCCAAGTCAATCCTCCATCCAGAGTGATGCCAGATCTAGCTGACAGGAGTTAAGGTATCTAAGGGAGAATGTTATATGTTGTGTTTTGGCCTCACTTAAACATAGTCGATTTGATATGACCCATTCCCTCATATTAGCAAAGTTAGATACACTTGAATCAGTAATCAGAGATGCAGTGTCATCAGCATACAGACAGTACACAGAGTCAGGATCACAGCTGGGTAGATCATTCGCAAACACTAGAAAGATAATAGGCCCAAGAACCGAACCTTGCGTTACTCCATATTTCAGCATCAAGCTCCGAGACCTACCACCCTCAAAATAGACATACTGACTTCTATCTGTCAAATAGGATTGGAGCAGCTTAATACTATAAAGATCAAATTTATAGTATTCGAGCTTCTGGACAAGTATTTATGCTCTACACAATCAAAAGCCCTTGACAAATTATGAAATATGGCATGTGCGTGTAGGCCACTCTCAAAGCCCTCAAGAAAGAATCTTCATAGACATCCCTGACCGCCGAGCCAGTGAAGCGTCCCTGCCTAAACCCATGCTGCCTCCTGTAAAACAGTGCATTTTGTTCAAAATATTCCTCAATGTGGATCTTAAGCAATCCCTCAAAAATCTTACCAAAGATTGGAACAAGCGAAATCGGCCGGTAATTTTCAACATCCATTCTAAAACCCTTTTTATGAATGGGTATGACCTTAGCAACGTTAAGGGGCCCCGGAAATATGCCCTCAGAAATAGCCAAGTTAATCACTCTTGTTAGTGAAACAATACTCAAGTTTTTATGGTTTTTATGAGTTTCATATTAAAATCATACGGGTCTTTACTTGGGCTGCTCATACCATCTATAACCTGACAAACCTGAATGTAGGTTACCTCACCAAAAGAAAAGCCAGGTCCACAAGGACCAGTCAAATAGGTTACAGGGTTGCTAGAAGGTGGAGGAAGAATTTGTTTTAATTTGAGTGGGAAATTAACAAAAAATTCATTAAAATGGATAGGGGTGATCCGGCTTGGCTCTGTTACTTTAAAGTTATTGCTAGATGATTTCATGACTTTCCACATAGCTTGGGACGGATTACTAGCCTGATTAATAAAATTAACATTTGTCTCCACCTTTTTGGCTTGAATTTCCATGCGATATTTATTGCGGCAACTCCGCACAGTTTCAGCTGATATTAGGTTGGGACATTGCCGATTGACTAGCCTTAAAAGGCAAAGTCGATCCCTCATTTCTCTTAAGGAACCGTCAAACCACTTGGGTGCCGCTGAGCTTCTGGCAGCGTTCGCTGATTTGGATTTCAGTTCAAAACATCTCATGCAAGCATCAATCAGGGAATCAACAAAAGAAAGATCAGCATCAACAGTACTACCATTATGAAAGTAAAATTTTGCGCATATTTGCCCATTTTTCCTAAAACTAGCAAACAAAATTAGGTGAAGGGCTAAAAAGAGCATAAAAGCATTTAGGTTATGTTTCCTTCAAATTTCAGATTGTGAACCGAGAAACGTTCTTTTTGAAATCACTATGAATTCATCAAAAATAAGCATATATTCTCGTATATATAGAAGCTAGAATTGGAGAATTGGCAGGCTCTTGACAAATACCGATCATCATAAAACGAAATATTTCCAAATGGCGTTTAGTGCGTCGAAAACCATTTTAGGGAACAGAGAAACATGAAAGCTTCAACATTTTTGAAAGATATTAGCAATACACCATTCATAGCTGACAGATTAAAGAATCAAAAAGCTGCTTATTAAAAATTAAGCTGCGATAAAGCACTTTCTCTAGTAATCGAGGAAATTTATTTATTTATTTATGGCAAGGCCAATTTACAAATACAAAAATTTTTCAGTTTATCTATGTATAACAAACATAATAAAATTATAAATACCACTCAACACCTATGATATATAAATACGTATACAATTTATGAATTCCAAAAAACATTGAGATTTTCGTTTAAAAACTATGCTAGCCAAGTAAAGGGATCAGTCTCTTTTTAAAGGTAGCACTAGAAGGGCAATCAAAAAGGTCAATATTTCGACATTTTCAGTTTGCAAACCTGAGCATACTCGAAATTGACTCATTCATAGGTATTGGTATTATGAAAGGGCCCTGTTTCGTGTAGTGGATTGTAATGAGGCACTGTGGAAATATCTAGTGGATTTAATATTATTAAATGTTGATAAAGAACTATAATGGATATTATGCTATCTCAATTTTCGAAATTATGTCACTGTCACTTCTCGATGGGGAGGATACTGGTCCTAGCCACTTCGGTATTACAGGTAGCCCAAACAGGCCCACTAAACAACTCAGAGCCTCTCGTCCTCCTTTCTCCAGCTCTTAATAAAATGAGACTCAAAAGGTCAGGGCAATCAATTAACTCTCTTAAGAGTTTGTAAAGAAAACAAAGGTCCATTTGAAGTCGCCTGGCCTGCATTGTCCATACATTCAAGGAAGCCCTCATCTCGTCATAAGTATACTCAGCACGAACCAAACCCAATCTACAAGCAGCCACTTTCAAGGGCTGCAATGTGAACAGCATACTGGGGTGACCAAACAACTGATGAGTACTCCAGCATGGATCGAACCATTGCACAGTACAGTGTCCGTAACGTATTCACATACATATCAGTTGTGGACCTACATATAAAGCCCAGAAACCTGACAGCATTTGACACAATACTGCTAATATAGCCATTAAATGACATCTAGAAGTCAAACTCCACTCCCAAATGCCATACACTTTCCACTTCCTTGATTGGTACATTATTAATTTTGTAAGGAAATCTCACCGATTCAGTTAATCTAGAAAAATTATTTCGTAACATTTAGCGATATTGAGGTCCATTTTATTCGAACCACACCATTCATTAAAATAATCAATATCACTTTGTAACAGTTGTGCGTCCTCTAAAGATGAGACCTGACGATAAAGTTTAAGGTCATTTGCAAATGATAAAAATGAGCTGTGGGCAATAGCAGTGCCCTACATCAGATATAAAGAGAATGAAAAGGACTGGCCCACAGTGCGATCCCTGGGGTACACCAGAAGAAACATCAAAAACACGAGACATAACACCGCCATATTTAACTGCTCTGAGCTCCCAACAACCCAGAATTGGGCCTCCCACTCCCAAACACCCAAGTTTCTCAATGAGCAGTCGGTGGTCAACCCTGTCGAATGCTTTAGAGAAGTCTTTGTACATCGAATCAACTTTGAGACCTTTTTCCATGCTAAAATAAAATTTTGATACAAAACTAAATTTGTTGAAGTAGACCTTCCCATCATAAACCCATGTTGTTCAAGATTCAAAAGGTGCCTACAGTCCCAACTAATTTTTTTAGTAATAAGACAATCAATTAGCTTAGGAATTTCAGATTGCGTGCGAACTGCCCTGTAATTTGCAACGTGCTCTCTTGACCCACTCTTGAATATAGGTTTCAGAAAGCTGAACTTCCACAAATCTGGGTAAGAACCTGCTGACAATGAATAATTGAAATGAGTTGCTAAAAGCACTGCAAGGGTGTACAGCCACCTCTTAATAAAAAACAGGGGAATTCCATTACATGATAACTTATTAGGTGCCTTTTGCACTTGTTCTATAATTTCAGTAGAAGAAATGGAGTATGCGGAAACATCAGCGATGATAGAAAATCTACCAGAACCTGACCAATAGTATGGTTTGAGTAGAGTAAACACGAAAAGAAATCTGCGAATCAGTCTCTTGATTACTACAGCGAGTAACTCATGTTACTGGGAAGAACAAAGTTGTTTTTAAGATTGTTGAAATGTGACCAAAATGATCTGGGATTCTCATTAATGTTATTTTCAGTTCTCAGGAGATACATCCTATAAGAAGAATTTCTCAGACTCTTGCACCTATCCCTTGCTTCCGAGAATAACAAATAGTCAAAATTATCTCTCGTTTCTCCAAATTTTTTGTGAGGTTTTCTTTTTTCAATAATCAAATTACGCAGTTCAGTGTCAAACCACACAGAAAAATTAAATGTTCTGAATTTCTATACTCGAACATATCGAGATATCCCTCCCATAATATCCTATAAAACCACAGAGTCAAATCACTCACTAAATGCCAATTAACACTGGCCAGATGATCATTCAATGAATTGTAGTTGCCCTTCTTGATGGTATTCAGTTGACTTAAATTGCAATAATTTAAACAATCTATTAATTCATTAGCTGGAAAATTTCCTCCACACTCAATCGTTCGATCAAACTCATTATTAACCCATTTAACCTGCGGTAAATGAAAGTCGCCCAATAGCACTAGGTTACATTTAGGATACAAATTAGTAATTAATTCAATTGATGGCATACATCAACAAACAAATTTACATCAGACTTAAGGTGGCAGGTAGATGCAGCGCAGTACAAATTCAGATGATTTAGTCTTGAAATATACATAAACCTGTTCAACAGTTATAACATTAACATTTAGTCTTTGGCATTGCAACTCCTTCCTGGCAGCAATCAAAACTCCTCCACCTCAAGTTCTGAGATCACAAGTAGATGCTCGAACAGTATGAAACAAACTAAACTGCTCTGGACATAGCTCTGGATAATAGATATTCTCTGTAAACCATGACTCTGAAAGCATAATAGCATCGTAATGACAACACTTAACAGACTGTCGAACCATCATTGTTTCCGCCAACAGCAATCCTTTGAGACGCCTTTTTTCTTGTTAAAGTGGGACATCCCCGGAAGGTCTGACCTTCAAAAAATTTTGGTCCAAGCCCCTATGATCTGGCCTACAAAACTGAAACTGAAGAAAAATGGAAATGGAAGAGGATGTTTAATTTCCTCTCCTTTTTGTCCTTTATTAATAAATAAAGGTGGCGATTATAAGGTAAGCGTTTGCTATTTTCGTAGAACTATGTTAGCTTTAATTGAATGAAGTATCTCTTAGGTGCTATTCATAATTTAATTTGTACCCGGTTACGGTAATGTAATATTTAGAATTTTATTTAACCATTAAACACTTACAGTTTATATGTAGGTTCCTCCCATACGGGCAACAGCAGATGACAAGACAAAATTGATATGATGATCTTCAAAGTACATTTTAACTGCTGTCTAGTCAACTTAATTCCTTCAGTAACATACTTATCCAGTATTTGCAATTCAGGAATTAAGTATTTATTGATCAAACTTTGAACGGCATTGATTTCCGGTTCTTTGGGAACATACCAATCGATTTTTAGATCATTTATTTTCTGAGGTTTCGCCCATTCTCTAAAAAAAAAAATCAAACACTTGTGAATATTGCAGTTGTGTTAATAGTAGATCCAGAAAACTAGTTTCGCTTTAATGCCAGAAGTTATAAAATTCGCTGATAGAAAATGATATTATCTTGTGACATTGAAAAGGAAATTCAGTGTTTGTTGAATTTACTTTACCGTGGAACCATGACCCTAGTGATATCAGCCGCCCGTGATTTGCATCTAGGCTGACATATACTAACCTTACTGATAAGAAATCCTGGACGGGAGTGCCGTAATCAAATGAAGAGCTTCTATTCTCGGTGGGTCGGATGTTTGATAAAGATGCAAGTATCAGTTCCAATATTCTGGCTGCCAATCGGGTTACTTCCAGACAAGCCATGTGTAAAGTTTTATCTAAAACATTACTTAGCTTGTCCAAATATGGTATAAGTTCTTGTCTACCATCTACTACCTATAAGTGAATATCATATACAAATAGTAGCAATAGCCAAATGTTTTAATGGACACTTTAAAAATTCCTATTTATTTATTGTATATAATTTAAGAGGTAATTTAACTAACAAAAAGGCAAAGCCCAGAATGTGTTTTTTTTTTATGGCAGTGGCACACACACTAAAGGGAGACCCTATGGCGCTCGACGAGCAGTGTGTATGCGAAGATGTTGATTGACACGGCTCTTGAATATTTGTAAGTTGTAATTAGTGGGAAACAGATGTTCTGGGAGTGAGTTCCACAGTGATGCAGTGCGCCAGACAAAGGAGTTCTTGTAAAGCGATGTTCTAGGAGTTTCCACTCGTACGACGAACTGGTGCGCTCTTGCCGTCTGTCGTGACTGTCTGACAGGAGCTGCCAGAGGCGGGATGAGGCGGGCCAAATCCTGGGAACATCTGCCGTGAAAATATCTGTAAAACAGAGATATCTCAGCTACATGTCTGCGGTGTTCCAGACTATCTAGATTCCGGGTCAACTCCGGGTCGCCGACGAGACGCACTGCTCTCTTCTGTATGGAATCCAGCAGCTTTAGGGTGTGCTTTGGTGCGACGCCCCAGATATGTGAGCAATATTCTAAGCACGGTCTTATTTGCGCTTTGTAGAGCAAGAGCAACTGCTGCGGTGTATAGAGTTTTTTGTTGCGAAATAGCGCACCAAGCTTCTGGGAGGCTGATTTTGCGATGTTAGCAACGTGGTCATGCCAGGACATATTGCTGTTGACCGAGATACCCAGCAGTCCGATTGACGAGGATGAAGGAATGGTCGACCCTGCCATAATAATGTCAGGGCCCGCTGTATTGGCCCTCTTGGTAAACGTGGCTGCTTGGGTCTTTGCTGCATTGAACTGGACCAAATTTCGGTCGCCCCAAGTTTGAACTTTCTCCAGGTCTAAATTAATTGCTGTAATCTGCTCCTGTCTGCGGTGATGAGTCTCAGTCGCTGGTAAGGGTTTTTCTGATCTAAAGTGGGAGACAAGGGTACTGTCATCTGCAAAACTGTAAACAGGATTACTTGTTTCGGTCAGCAGGTCATTAATATAGATGAGGAACAGAGTTGGTGAAAGTATTGCGCCCTGAGGCACGCCCGCGTTGATGGTGAATGTGTCCGAGATGTGTCCATCGACTGCAACGTGCAGAGATCGGCTCTTAAGAAAACTGGCAAGCCAGCTGCAGAGAGAGGCTGGCAGTCCGAATGACGGTAGTTTGTTGAGCAGTCCGTCATGCCAAACTCTGTCGAATGCCTTTGAAATATCCAACGCAATCGCTCGAGACTCTCCGTAGTTCTCAATTGCCCTACTCCATATATGAGTGACATAGGCCAATATATCTCCTGTCGATCTCTCTTTGCGAAAGCCGTATTGATTATCGCTGATTATTTTGTTGTTCTCGAGGTACTTGAGCAGTTGCTGATTGACTACACGTTCCATGACTTTGGAGATTATTGGAAGCAAGGCAATTGGACGATAGTTTAAGGGCGTGGTTTTCTTGCCTTTTTTTGGAAGAGGTTGCACTCGAGCGACTTTCCAAGAAGATGGGTAAATCCCTTTTCCGTAAGACAGAGAAAAAAGCCTGGAAAAAACGGGTGTTAGTTCGTTGGCGCAGTTCTTTAACACGATGGCAGGTATTCCGTCCGGTCCTGATGCCTTTTGCGTATCTAGATTTTTAGGATTTTACGAATATCACGGTGATAAAATTTGACTTCTGCCATGGTAGTGTTGATGTTCGATAAGGTAAGGAGAGTCTTGCCTTGGGGGACGTCTAAGGTAGAGTGCGAAGAAAACATTTTGGCGAGCATGTTTGCTTTTTCCCTGGCTGTAGTCGCCGTGATGCCACGTTCGTCCGTCAAAGGTGGGAGAGACGTTTTTGTAAAGTTGTTACTTACTGCCTTCGCTACCGACTAGAAATTCCTGGAGCCACTGGGGCATTGTAAAAGTTTATTCCTGATCCTTTGATTGTGTTTGTTCTTAGTTTCGTCGATAACACGCTTGCATTCGTTTCTCGCTTCGACAAAATAATTGCGATTTTCAGCGGTCTGATTTTGCTGCCAGTACTTGTAGGCTTGCTGTTTCCTACCCACAGCTCTTTCGCATCTTTTGTCGAACCAGGGCTTTCCTTTTGATGGCAACTTGATGGAATTTGGGATGTATGCTTCCATTCCTGAGGAGATTACTTGCGTGATCTTTTCGCAGCAGACTGACGGGTCGTCAGCGCCAAAGCAGACGTCGAGCCAAGGAAAATCTAGATAGAACTCCCTCAGATCGTCCCAGTTTGCAGAATTGTAATGCCAGATTTTGCGAGGCAATGGTGGATCCTTCTGTATGAGTGGCAATTCACAATCCGTTGTAATAAGTTTGTGGTCGGAAGTACCTAATGGCGGACCAACTGTAACTGTGTACTGATCAGGATTGGTGGTTAGAAAAAGATCCAGGAGGGCGGCCAATTCGCCCCTCTCTGAGATTCGAGTTGGTTCGTCTACAATTTCAGTAAGCCCGCAGCTGATGGCGAATGTTTCAGCCTCTCTACCTTCGTTGTCGGTCTTGTTGTGATGTTTGAGCCAGTTGGTGTTGGGGGCATTGAAGTCTCCCAGAACGATTATTTCTGAACTGGGGTGATCAACCTGTATTGAGTCAAAAGTGGTAGCTAGTGTTGAAAAAAAGCTTTGGTAGGCTCTATCGCTCGGAGGGCGATAGAGACAACATATAAACTTGGTTAATCCCTTGGCGGTGAACTTGAGCCACATGACGTCAAGGTTGTTCGGTTCGAGTGTTTCCTCTCGGTGGCATGAAAGGTGGCGGACAAAAAGGCATATTCCGAACTTATGTCTAATCGGGTATGTAAGTGAAAACTTTGCGGAATTAGTAGTGTCAATCAATCATCTATATATAAAATTATAAGTGCCTATACTTAAATCTAATTATTAATTTCAAATATTAATGGATAAACGAGACATCAAACTGTATGAGTTCAAATTGTTAATCATGCTAGTCAGTCGGGGCTCCTTCCCGCGGTATAAGAGAAAAATACGATGAATTTGTATTAACTTTGACGCGTCAAAGAGAGCAAATTCTTTTTAAACTAGAAGAAGTCAACTAAAACGACATACAATAATAAACCATAAACTAATTCTGAGAATATTTTTCTCAGCTCGCTCTCTTTACCATCGAGTTGTTTCGCATTTGTAGTTCTAGAAAAAGCATCCAAAGTAATATAAATAGGGCTAGATGAATAACACCATTTAAAAAGCATTGTGCTTTTTTTCTTTATTGTATTTTCCCGGCCATTGGGAAAGTTTCACATGACAGTTATACTTTTAGGACTTGTTTTCTTAAACCTACTATATACTTTTATAGGTCATTTAAAAACGTGAAAACCTGAAAATACTATGGTTTTATGAAGTGGATATAAATTAACTAATTTGTTGGCCTACTACTAAAGAATCAGGAATAAACTTTTGCAATGCCCCAGTGGCTCCAGGAATTTCTGGTCGGTAGCAAAGGCAGTAAGTAATAACTTTACAAAAACCTCTCTCCCACCTTTGACAGAAGAACGTGGCAACACGGCGACTACAGCCAAGGAAAAAAGCAAACATGCTCGCCAAAATGTTTTCATCGCACTCTACCTTAGACAGCCCCCAAGGCTCTCCCCACCATATCGAACATCAACACTACCATGGCAGAAGTCAAGTTTCATCACCGTGATATTCGTAAAATCCTTAAAGAACTAGATAGGCTAAAGGCATCAGGACCGCACGAAATACCTGCCATCGTGTTAAAGAACTGCGCCAACGAACTAACACCCGTTTTCTCCAGACTTTTTCTCTGTCTTACTGCAAAGGGATATACCCATCTTCTTGGAAAATCGCTCGAGGGCAAACCTATTCCAAAAAAAGGCAAGAAAACCACGCCCTCCAGCTATCGCCCAATTGCCTTGCTTCCCATAATCTCTAAAATCATGGAACGTGTAGGCAATCAGTAACTACTTAAGTACCTCGAGAACAATAAAATAATCAGCGATAATCAATACGGCTTTCGCAAAGAGAGATCAACAGGAGATACGGGGTCCCGTTTTCGTCCAGTATCTTCTTTTTACCCAAGCTACATCCCCTGAAAATTTCAGCCCTCTACCTATACGGGAACATGACAGTAGAAGGAGCGTTACGTTACATATCCGAGCGTGACGCGTGACGGCTCGGTCTCATTCAACCCTCACAAAAAAAATGCAAAACGCGCCTGAAGAAGGTGTCACTTCAAAAACTAACACCATATTTCGAAGGCTTTTTAGCTAATTGCTAATTCCAAGGCAAGGAATTTTTGTACCATAGAAATACAATCTTGAAGACTTACAAATGGGATCAATACACTCGCATTAGTTCGATAAAGAGATCTAGAATTTACATTATTTTCCTGACTAGACCAAGATACTTAAAAGAGCATTTAGACTTTTTGCGACAGATATTGCTAAACTTATTAAATCTGCATCAGATCTCTCTAAATGCATATGAAAAATAATTAATAACCAAAGAGTTATTACCGTTTTATACACATCCAGTCAGAATAGTTTATTGATTTTTCTCCCACAATTGCAATCTTTATTTAATAAAACATATTACAGATGCTGGAATTGACCCCATAATTTTAAGTTTTTTTTTTAATTCAGTTGTCTTCTACCCTTTGGATATAAGCCTCCCTCTTATTTTGCCAGTTGTCACCTGGTACCAGTTCAGTCCTGCCGCTCGTTTCAAATCGTCGCTCCATTGCATTTGCGGTCTTCATGTGC
This sequence comes from Pissodes strobi, assembly GCA_016904865.1. Classification (NCBI taxonomy): domain Eukaryota; kingdom Metazoa; phylum Arthropoda; class Insecta; order Coleoptera; family Curculionidae; genus Pissodes; species Pissodes strobi. The sequence goes on along the minus strand of MU185710.1, from coordinate 77,970 downwards.
TCCTTCTGTTGCTCCATGGTCTCCATCGAATTAGTTTACCACTCCACTTATCCTGGTCTCTTGCGACGTGTCCCGCCCAGTCCCATTTCTGAGCGGCGCGTTGCACGACATCATGCACCTTTGCTTTTCTCCTGATCCATTCATTTGTTTTCCTATCCCTTAATGATATCCCAAGTATTGTCCTCTCAATAGCTCTCTGGTTTACTTTAAGTTTGTCAAGTATAGCTTTTGTGAAGGTCCAAGTTTGTGACCCGTAAGTAGTTACTGGTTGTATAATTCGGTTTTGAGGTTTAGGGGTATGTCCATATTCAAGATGTCTTTTATTTTGGCATATGCCGCTCACGTTTGCCGTATTCTCTCATTTATTTCGAGTTCTTGATTAGCCTTTCCTATAGTTAGTGTTTGTCCTAGGTATTTGTATGCAGTTACTTACTCGAGTCTGTTGTCTCCTAGGGTAATTTCTCGTTCGTCATCTACGTTTGATGTCATGTAGTTCGTTTTGTCAAAGTTGATTTCTAGGCCTATGCGCTTCGTGGCCCTGTAGATGTCATCGATAAGTGTGGCCAGTTCTTCTCTGTTTTCGGCTATCACTACTATGTCGTCGGCAAACATTAAGTGGTTGAGTTTCTCCCCATTGATATTAATGCCTCTGTTTTGGAGGTCGATTGCTTTAAGTGTGCCTTCCAGAACTAGTGTGAAGAGCTTGGGTGACATAGGGTCTCCTTGGCGCACTCCCCTGTTAATTGCAACTTTGTCGGATTTTTCGTGTAGCTGGATTTGTAGAGTAGCGTTTCGGTAAATGTTGTTAATTAGGTTTGCGTATCTGTGGTCTATTCTGGCGTGTTTCAGGGCTCGCTGTAGTGCCCATATTTCCACCGTGTCGAAAGCCTTTCTAAAATCAATGAATGCTAGCCATAAAGGTATATTGTATTCCACAGCCTTCTCGATTAGTGTTCTCATCGTTTGTTTGCAGGTGTTCTGTAGTACTGTAGCCCTTCCTAAACCCAGCCTAACTTTGGTGTGAGACGGTTGGTTAATATTTTCGAGAATAATTTATATATTTGGGATAGCAGGCTGATAATTTTCTAGGTTCTCGGTGTCTCCCTTTTTGTGAATGATTATCACGAGGGCGTTTGCCCAGTCCTGTGGTATTTCCTCCTTTCCAGGCATTTGTTGAGCAATATTTCTAGTTGGTCTTCTAGCATATCTCCGCCTTGTTTTAACATCTCCGTTAGTATGCCGTCTCCGCCCGCTGCTTTCCCATTTTTCGTATGATGTAGTGCTGATCTGATTTCGTCTTTTGTAATCTCAGGTATATCTTCAGAGTTGACGTTCATGACTTTCACTTCCTGGTCTTGTGCGGATATGTCTCTTGTTACTTTCGTCTCGTATAGGTCTGCATAGAATTCTTGTACCGTTCTTATAATTTCGTGTCTTCAATTCTTTGTCCTGTTTTGTCTTTGATTCTGATGATTTCTTTCTTTGCGTTCGTCGCTAGTCTTCTGAACACTTTCGTTCCTTTGTGTTGTTTCAGTACTTTCTGCGCGATTTGCACATTGTGTTTTCTGATGTCCTCCTTTGCCATCTTTCTGGCGATTTTATTTGTTTCGGCGTATTCTGCTGATGATCTTTTGTTATTTGCTATAAGTTGTCGTCTTTTATCTAGCATGTTTAGTGTTTGCGCGCTTAGTTTAGTGTTCTTGTGATCGTTTTGTTTGTTTCGTTTATGTCATAGGTACTCAGTTTCTGCTCTTTGAATATGTTTCCCAGGTATATTTGGATTTCATTTGGGTCATGTTGGAGTTTCTCTCTGTCAATCTGTTTGTGTATCGACTTTTTGTTTTTTTTTTTGCAACGCTCTAGTTTTTGGTTTACGCTTATCCTTGCCCTCACCAGACGATGGTCACTTCCAGTATTAAATCTGTTCAATACCTCGACGTTTTGTACTATTTGGATCTCAGGGTACTATTTATGCTCTTTCCTTTTGAAGAGGGTGGTTACAGTGTGGTAATTGACAAACTGAAGAACAATAGAATATTGTGCAACAAGTGTTGAAAATAACACTTTCACACGAGTGTGAAGTTTGATGGCACGAGCCGTAGTAACCCAAACCCTAGAATGGGGCCTATGGTACGGGAATCCCATTTTCTACAGTTTTAAAGCCCTAAAATTGGGCCTCCTTTTTTAGAGATCTGGGAATGGGACCTCTGAGGGCGAAGCTCGAAAACGAAGACGAAGCCCTTTAATCTAAATACCCGATGTTTGAAACGTCCAGTTTTCAAGAGCAGTTGTTAGTGCGTTTGTGTCTATTTTCAGGGCAGTCGTAGAAAAAAAATATTTTTGATATCTTGAGAGCCTCTATTGAAAACCATCAACAACATTATTCTCGAGCCTCTTGCAGAACTAAATAATTTGTCATTTACAGAATGTTGATTGCCTCCTGTCCTTAAAAGAGCTATTGTTGTATCACAGTTTAAATCAAGTGATAGTGTCCTGGTTGCTTCAAACTATAAGTCAATCTCTTTGTTACGAATGATTTCAACGGTTATTAAAAAAAAGTATGGCCAGTCAGATTACTTCTTATTTTGAAAGTAACAACAGTTGGCAACATGGTTTTAAAGTGGGCAGTTCAGAGCATAATACCTTTTGTCAATAGTATCATGAACTCCTTCGTAAACATTGAATATAATGACTCCTATGCGAATCGTTATTCGGATAGGGCCTGTGGTGTTCCGGGTGAAAGAGCACTGCGAGAATTTTCAAATCGACCAAAGCGCGGATTTCTAGCAATAAAATCTATCAATCTTTCCAGTCGTAACCGTGGTTACAGACTAGAAAGCACCCTTTAGTGGTTCATTTTTATTGTGCGGGGGCATTGCCCCGATTTTTCCTATAATGGACGGTGACGAAGACACTTTGTCACAGATGTCCGTCGACTCTGACGCCGACAGGCCTCTGAACAAAGAGATCGCCAACAGAACTATCTCCAAACTGGAGGTTAATGCGAATGTATGTAACGAATGTGCACACCTACTGCAAATTTTAGGCTCTGCAACTGAACACCGCGAGGTGAAAACCGCAATTTTAAGAAGTAGAGTTCACATACAGCTGTGCAAAAAACGTCCTGCTGCGAAAGCAAAAATAGATACAGGAAGAAGGAAAAGCATCCTGTGAACGAAAGCAAAGATAGCAATAGCTCATCCGAAAGGCAGGTTAGCGTTAAAAAGCAAAAACTTGCCGAAAAACCACCAGTGCAAAAAACAGTTGCGAAAAACAGGACCGAGAGATGCAGAGCGACCTAGCGAAGAGGCACCTCCCAACTCGGAAGAACCGCCCACACCACTACTCGATCCTGCCCTCCTGGTAGACACAAACGAGACGCAACCTTTCAAAGTCCCGTTTAAAACTATACCTTTTTGAAAGAACTTTCGATTAGTTAATCTGGACTTTGGGGTGCCCACCCCCGTACCGACGTCAAACAAATTCCAGCCACTTTCAGATACGGAATTTGACGAAACAAGCAGTATCGCGTCGTCAGTCCCGGCCAGACGGCAGATACTAACTAAAACCAAGCCCAAGCCAAAATCGAAAGCCCCGATTAAGGCCAAAGCGGCACAGCCACCCCCTATAGTCATAAAAGGGTGCCGGGCAGATCAGATAGGAATGATTTACGAACCATGCAAATCGAAAAGTATGACTTAAAATACACACGCAATTCGGTAATTGTATATTGCCAACTGGATAAAGACTGGGATACACTGAAAAGGCACCTGGAGCGAGAAAGCACAGAGTACCACTCGTATGCCCAACACGCACAAAAGTCACACGCTTTCGTCCTCCGAGGGCTGGACGGAAATGTGACACAAGAAGACATCAAGACCGCTCTCTTAGACGAACATGATTTGAACGTCAAATCAGTCTTCGAAATGAAGAAGACACTTCGCCCCTTTTATTTGGTTGTGCTTGACGCGAATATTACGCTCAAGCATCTCAATCAAAAAATCAAAACAATGTTAAATGTCAGAATATCTTCGGAGAACAGACGTAATGTAAAGTCACTGATGCAGTGTAAAAGATGTCAGGCGTATGGTTACGCGGCAACTTACTGTAAGCGGCAGATTTCATGCTCGAAATGTGCAGGGAAGCATGAAATCATAAACTGTAATGCTGACTTCGTGAAACGTGCAAACTGTGGGGCCGAGCCCCGCTGGATTAGTACAGACTGTCCAGTTTACCATTTTAAACTAGGACAACTTCAACCAAACCAGAATGCGAAGCAACAATTCAAGCCAGCGCCACCGCCAGCAAGGCCTGCGTGGCAAAACAAACAGAGCAATGCTGCGGAAAACGAAAGAGAGTACCAACGCAGTTTCCCCTCGCTAAAGGGCACCCAACAGAGAGGACGAACAGCCAAACAGGACTCTAATGCACGTCAGGTTAGTGGCAATAGTGGTAAAATATCAGAACATAAGATTGCTCAAAACAAAGCTCAAAACAAACTCCCGGAAACCAACATTACTAATAAATTGAATTCACTGCAGAATGTAGTCGATCTCGATCAACTCATTCTCTGCTTGGAAGAATATGCATCGATGCTTGAGGCTTGCAATGGCAATCGTATAGAAATACTTCAAGCGTCAATGCGTTTCTTCTCGGAAGAAATGAATAAATACGCTTTTTAAATGTACTTGAAAATCGTAAGTTGGAATTGTAATGGCCTGCGGTCTAAGCTCATTGAATTTAAACACTTTTTGTATCATACAAACGCTAGTATCATTATCCTATGCGAAATAAACCTAGAGCCGGATTTCGTACTGAAATTTGCGCGCTGGAAGGTAGACAGGTACGACCGCCCCCAACGCGGCGGAGGCTTGGCTTGTCTTATCCGCAGACCACTGGTATTTAAGCAAATTAACAACTTGCGTTCCCGCATTGAGCATGTGGCTATCGAGCTGGCAAGTGGTCTGCGGGTAATCGGCGTCTACGCTCCCCCGCATCTTCAACTATTTGAAGACGATTTTGTCAATCTCCTACCTGTGAGCAAGCGGACCATCCTGTTGGGGGACTTGAATGCCCTGCACGTCGACTGGGGCGGCAGAACCAACGGGAAGGGACGCTTGCTTCATAGGATACTGGAGCGCTACCCGGACATTGTGTTTCATCGTACTCCCAATCCTACACGGCAAATTATCACACTGCCTCGTTCTTGGATGTCGCTATTTCTCGAAGAGTGGCCAACTACTCGCCGCTGCGAGAGCTGAATATTCTGAATTCTGATCACCTGCCAATAGAGATCGGTTTGCGAGGTGGACCACAACCTACGTAGGACACATTGCTTTCATGCCGCAATCTAAATTATACCAAATGAAACACTTTGTATTCCATGCAAAATTTAATCCAAAAG
>MU185710.1:18958-57566 GCA_016904865.1 Pissodes strobi | reverse complement strand
ATATATATTTTAAGGGAAGGTCTGAGAGACCCGACCCGTCTACTAGTGAAAGTTTTTTTCACCCGTGTACTGAAAGGTTAAATCAGAGTGTGACTGTGGTGTGTATATTGGTTTCCAAGCGCCAAAAATACAAATAATACCATTATTTAATTCTTGGAGCGTCTGTATCTCGCGGCGAATGAGTGAAATGTCTGCGCCGCAAGGTTCTGTGATCTATCCAAAGTTTTTGACTGCGTGAATCTCGAAACGCTGTTGTATAAACTGGAATGTTCTGAAGTTACAGGACGAGCCTTGGACTTATTTACTCAACGCAGCCAGTCGGAAGTACTTGGAGATGTGGCTTCAGTAAAGATACATGTTTTGGGGCCGCTTTTCTTTCAATTGTAAGCAATTGATATAAGCTTCTTAAATGCACTTGGTTTACGTATTGATATCACGTTATCACGATTCTCTCGTTCAATACAAACTCGAAGGTTCTCCAGACATAAATAAATGCGGATATGTCGATAATTGGTAGCTCATGCCATACTCTAAGGGATTGTTCAATTCAGAAAAATATAATTATTTCTTGTAAGTGAAGTCTGAATGGTGTAAAATTATGGAGCCATCCTTGTAAGTCTCATAACAAATTGCTGGCATTAACTATCGATAATTACCAAAGTTCGTTACAAAAACGCGTATCAGCTGACTGTTGTGCCATACATTTTGATCAGCAATTAGCTCAGAGTATACGACTCGCACTTGTGATATGGTATTAATTTTTGAGGCTTGTGTCCACCATACATGTTTCTTAATAATATTTTTATTCCACAAAAACATGTCGTGAAGTATATGTGTAAATCTAGACCATGGCATTCATGTAGGCTTATGTTTTGAGTGTGGACAGCAGCATCATTTTCTGCATTTTCCTTTGGATATGTGGATATAGTTGAGTTATTTATTCCCAGCCAACTTTACAGTTCATTAAACGGAATATTAGCGATCAATGAGTTCAATATTACAAAGCAAAAAATAAGTAAATATTTATAACACAACGATTAGTAGAATAAATAATAATAGTTTTCTAAAACTGTGTTGGGGTTTGGAACCTTCGGCAACATGCACTAAAACGGAGTTTTATCCACAATACCGAAACAGTTTTAATCATCTCCTGATGATGCTAACATGGTTAGCGAAACGCGCGTCGAGTGCAATAATTTTGTTTTGTAGTACGGCGGTTAGTCAGCGATATTGGGACCAACCTTGCATTTTTGAGTAGAGCATTGAGATTTGGCACAGTGGTAGAACATGCCCATACCTCACTTTTAAGAAGTGGAACCAAGTTTGCAACCACGGGAGAGCAGCGCTATGGCGGGCTGCATACCTGCCAAAGGCAAATTTGAGAACATCGCTAAACGAGCACACCCGACCATTTCTATGGGTGAATATCACTCACAAATATCACGGTAGGTGTTCTGGAATGTAACTGAACCATGTACCAGCCGCCTGGTGGCAGGTTGCCTACCCTCTAGGCGCAGAAACTAATAAAATCGATTTTGTAGAGCTAAGCTGAACTATTGTAAGCTTGGGTCCTTAATAAAACTCCAACAATTCTTATTTCAGTACCCTTTTTTAATGTCAACAGAACTGACAATGACTGACGTCTCGAATGCCACTTTGACTTTTCTAACCTTGTTTGTTGTTGTTCCGAGGGCGGGTTGTGCCTTAGCGTTTAGAATCAATTATTATAACAATGTTTTCAATTAAGTTTAGTTTAGTTTAAGTTTAGTTTAGGATAAGTATTAGATTTGCGAGGGTTCGATTCGCAATCCAATTAGAATTAATGGAACTGCTTTTCCCAAATTTACTTTTTTTGTCGAAGGACCAGATGTAATAATAGGCTAAAATTCGCTTTTACCTATTTAATTTATTACTCCAAAAATATGTGATTAAAAGTACATAGGTACTAGACCAAGACATTGTACATGTTTTTTCTATATATACTAAACAGGAACAATTTACACAGTTGTGTGAAAGATAAGTTCTAATTGTTGTATGGAAAATCTTGGCTTTATTGGAGAATTAATCTCACATGAATTGTGTTCATGGAACAGGAGATATATAATATTGAATTGTCTAAGCCGAAAGACTTAAGAACAAGAAATTGGCTCTAAGCCGAGGGTAAATAGGAATGGCTGATCCGAAATGGTAAATATACCGAAAAATTAGCATTAAGCTGAACGTAATTAGAACTGGCAGAGCCGAAATGGTAAATACTGAGAAATTGGCCTTAGCCGAACGTAAGTTGAGGGACCATAGCCTCGAGAACACAGCGAGTCTCTTGAAGGTAACTTAAAGACTGAATTTTGTTAAGGGATGAATGAGGTCAGTGTCGCGATCGCTGAGCGTATGTATTGAGTGGGGTAAACGCTTGCTGTAATTGGATCCTTCTAGAGACCATGTTTGCAAGTGGGTCGTTCTAGATAATCCGTTACTAGATTATTAGAGTGGAAAGGGTGAATTTCGGTTAACAGATCGGCGAGTATTGATCGATTCGATCGGAAACTGACAAAGGTTTTTATGCAAGTTATATTTTCTTGGATTTTTGACAGATTTAGTATCATAAATCCTGCATTAATTTAAATATCTTTGATGAAGAGCAGCAGAATAAAAAGCGAAGTAGAGACGTTATTAGAAATCTTAGTAAGGAGATTACCTCATCGATCCATCACTAGACAAGCCAGCAAAGATAGATCCAGGAATCGCTACCCTGTTTAGGAATCTAAAAGCTTACCAGAGACTAGGGAATATTCTCCGTAATGCCAACGTGGATGCGTTAGATGCGGGCCTTCGCATTGAGCATAATTTAAGAACCAATAACCCAAAATGTCACAAGAGCTGCTCCGTACCTTGCGATTCAACCAAGTTCGCTAGAACTTAGAGAAATATGTAGATTAGTTGTCAAGAAAATATATAAAGTGCATTTTCTATGGTAAGCACGGGCCAAGAGTCAATCTAACTCATAGATTGACTTCCACAGAAACTAGAAATGCGATAGAAGCTGCTGCAATCAAGAGACTAGACCGTAAAATTTTTAGTCGCACTCCGGGGTTGGCAGGGTGAGCTCGGCGTATGGTACCACAACAACTGTCGGACAAAGTATGTGCGAGACTTAAAAACTAACTCAAGTCTAGGTAAGAAATCGGAGCAGTTAGCTAAAGCACGTGACGTTGCACTTGAACAAGTGATCGAGTAGATAAAACTGAAAAGGAATGCAGTGAAGATGCACTTGTATTTCTGTTGGCTGATCTTGCTCGCAGTCATGCGGACAAACTACTTAAGAGAGAGCGAGTAACGGCTTTGTAAACTCCAGCGACTTTAAGGAAATGCTGCTTAATTCTGAGGGTTTCTTACGACCAGCAGAACGCCAGACAAGCGATCTCCCCAGTACGGAACCAGCCCTCACCATTAGTGTGCGGCTGGAAGGCCAGCCCGGAACGATGGAGGCTGCTCTATAGAACTAAGCCTACAACACAAGAGGCTTGTAAAGAAACGCTGGTGTGATGTAAATAATATAAAAATAAATGCGCTGGGAAATGCAACTGCGCTAAATCTAAAGTCCTTTGCTATGAGTTTTGTTGTTGCCCATGCCTTAAGAACCGTGATTAATACCAAAAAAAGTGCCAAGTCTGATATTTATGACTTAAATTTGTGATGTAATAGATTTAGCATTATTACATTCCGTGAGTACGTCGAGTACAATTAATATCCATTAATAACGATATGGAATTAATGCTAAACGCTTTAAATGATGTTGTTAATAAATATCGATGTTCTTAATCTTCTAGGTTTCTATGCACCTTACAACTGAGGTAACCTAAAGTTAACTATTTTGATATTATATTTATGAGCATACCGATTTAAAAACGTGTATGGGTCCATTGGGACCCGATGTATTTATATTTTGTCTATGGAAATGGAGTCACTCACAAAAAGTCCTAGCTTAACACTTCAAAATCGATTGCATTAGTTTCTGCACCTAGAGGGTAGGCAATCTGCCACCACGCGGCTGGTACATACTCCAGTTACGTTTCAGAACATCTCCTGTAATATTTGTGAGGGATACTCATCCATAGAAAAGGTCGGGTGTGCTCGTTTAGCGATTTTCTCAAAATTGTCCCTGGCAGGTATGCAACCCGCCATACCGCTCCTCTCCCATGGTTGCAAACTTGGTTCCACTTCTTAAAAGTGAGGTATGGGTATATACTACCACTGTGCCAAATCTCAATGCTCTACTCAAAAATGCAAGGTTAGTTTGACTAACCGCCGTACTATTGGTATTGTGGATAAAACTCCGTTTTGGTAAAACTGTGTTAGCTAAAGACTTGAAATTTACATGAGCTAAAAACAAAATAGGTCCCAATATTGTTCACTTTCCGCCTTATAGCAGAGCAGGAACATTCTTACTTTGGTTCTTCGACTTGATCTATTAAATCGAATACTCTGGTTGGCTGCTTTTCCTTTTAATTTCTCCATTAATCCGCTGATTTATTATATACCTACTTTTATAAACGTAATAAATAAATAGATAGTTTTATGTGTCTTCTAGATATTTCCCTGCATCAGCAACTCAAGAAATTCTAGATGAATTTAGACCCAAGCTTTGTCCGTTTAACAGTGCGGAAATATCTGGGGCTATTCAGTATCTGGAACTGTTTTTACCCAATGCAGTCAAGCCAGAGGAGGCGGATATTAGCTACAAATTATGGTTTGATGAATTTATGAATCTATGGGAGGTGTGTCACAACGCTGCAGCATGGGAGAACGTAAGTTATTTTGTAAATGATCAGTGGTCATTTACTTTAACTTCAAAATACTTGTATCTAGCCGAATAGTGCAAACGTTATAATGTATTTAACATGGTTGTTTAGATTGCAGTTGTAAATGGAATCTAATTTTGATTTACGAACACTCTAAGTTGTGAAAACTGTTTTTATTTTCATAAAAACGCACAAAGAATAATAAAAACTTTAACTATTTACGTAGAAAAGGATAAAACTCTATATAAACTTTGTGACTGTTCTACTCGAAGGTCGCGTCCTTTATTCCTTTAGTGAGTCTTTAACATAAACTGTTGGCTGACGAAATCTTCTCACCGTGTAATCTCTCAAGGCCCACCGATAATTCGCCGAATCGATAACATTTTGTTTTGACTGGAGTGCGATTCGATGACCTGGCAAAAGGTTTTATTCTAGATCTGAAGATTCTCGACAATTGTTGTCTCATTTTGTATAGGTACTGCAATACATTATTAAACAAATGTTTACATTTTAACCTTCAAACAGAGATGATGATGGCTAATTATTTGCACAGAATTACAATTTTCAAAAAGTGATATCAGGATTATCAACGTTTAAAAGATTTATGTTGAAATCCCCGGTACAAATGATTCCTTTCACTGTTTGATAGAGACTTGAAATGTTGTTGTCAAAATTATTAAAATATTATTTAGATTTGTGTTTGGAAGTCGATAGAATAAAAATTACACTTTTTTTATTCTAATTGTACTACTTAATAGTTTAATAAAATGTAGCACATTTTTATTCACCATACCGAAACACGTTTTTTACACTCAACGCGCGTTTAGGAAACCATATTATGTTCAAATGAGTAAATATAATTTTTAAGTCATTCCAAGATGGAACACTAAAAACGGCAAGCAGTAAGAAATTAATTGCTCTTAAGAAAAAGCATGAAAATTCAAGATAATTATTTAGTCAAACTTAAGTATAATTTTATTTTAAATGCATTCAAAAAAGAAGAAGCAGCCAAATTGCACTAAACCCACAAAACATTTACCTAATCAAATAGAATGGCGAAACTATATGGTATCTTTGTTCCTTCGGAGGTTCTTTCATTCCTAAGGTACAAAATGTTAGGAATGAAATTGAACAATTAAGCAAAAATAAGTCACATTTTGCAATTATGTAAAAATGAGGCAAAATATGGAGGTACTCACCAAACACATAATTCTTGAAATTAAGCATAATAAACATAGAAAATAAATAAACAGTTCCACAAATAAATTATCTCATAGAATTTGCATTGGCAATTATCAAAAAGTGCTAACTCTCGAAGCCGCATACTGACATACAAGCGCAGCTATATGTACATTAGTGTAGTAAATCCACATTTTAAACCAGCAGCAAAGGCAAGTTTATCTAAAAAAAAAAAGAATATTACACACAAATGATATGTACATATCCAAAAATCATATCATTAACAATACACAGATTATCCTCAGTAAACCTTATTTAAAATACATTTAAGTATTTCTAGGCAAGCTTATGGTTATAGAGAATGATTCAGATTTAGACATGCTTCATTATCATAAATACAAAGTATTTGTAGACAAGGCTTATTAAATTAGATAAGTATGTTACTAATGTAGAAAATAGAAAGTTAAAACTTGGAACTTAATAAAAAAATTTAATTTTGTTTAAAACAAACAAGCAATATGCATGCCCAAATTCATCAATTAAACGGACCCCTAAACTGTATATAATAAAGAAAATAAAACAGAAAAAAAGCGAGAGTTTACTCCCATTCATCTGCAAAATACTATTCCAAGCTATAAAATGCCCTACTTTTTAGGAGTATTTCCATTGATACTTTAAAACTTAAAGGGTTCCCGCAGTTTTTATATGATCTGGTAGATGGTTAAATATTTTAATGGTTAAAAAAATTAGGGAGTTCCTGGTTAATTCGCTTCTTGGAATGGGCATTGGGATTTTACTATTTTGTCGGGTATTATGGTGTCTCTCAGAGCCAAAGTTGGCCAGATACGTCATCTTAAATTTTTTATATATTAGGCAGCAAGTTTCCACTATAAATAGACAGCACAATGTCAATATCTTTAAGTCCCTGAATAAAGGCCTACATGTTTCTCTTGGGCCTATGCGACCAACATACCTAATAGCCCTTTTCTGCAGGACAAAAACAGAGTTAAAAAGATACCGACTGCAGGAGCCCCAAAATGCAATCCATACCTCAGATGAGTCTCTACAAGGGAATAATAAACATTTCTTGCAGCCTCCAAACCCAGCTCTTTTGCCACAACCCTACAGCCACTAATTTCTAAATATTTCGTTTATTACTATTTGGTCGGTACAAGTGAATTTGAAGCTCAATAATTTAGTCTTATCAACATTTAAGGATAGGAAATTAGCGTCGCACCATTGTTTAACCTTCATTAAGTCTTCAGACACACTTCTCATCAGTGTGCAACACGTTTTTTATAATTGAAACCCAATGATTTTTTTTCCCCAATTAATTTAAAAAAAAAGAACCTAGCCCCGGAGAGTCGCGTTACAAAGCCCGGCCCCTGTCGTGGGGTCGTTTGAGCGCCACCCGTTCTAGCCAGCTAAACGGAAAAAGCTCGGCAGTTGTTGTACCGAGTGGCTAGATTCGCTCATAAAATTAACCGGTTCTTAATTTCAAACTATCAAAAAAAAATAAAAGAGAATAATTATGGCACTATAATCAACTAACTTAACCTATCAAAAAAAACACAATCTAAAAATTTAATGGACACTATATTTGCTACTAAATTCTTTTTTTTTGCAAACACAGCAACAATCTATCTGGAGAAAATGGTTATATTAAAAAAAATGTGGTTGAGTAGACAAAAGAATGTTAAATGAATGAAGTAATTAATAAAATAAACTGAGTACAATATGAAGATTGTACGTACAGAGACCAATTCAGTTGGAAAACCTCAGTTCTATATGCCTTATCACTAAATGCACTAAACTACTTATCAAAGTGTTCACTTGGCGCAGACTAAGGTTCTTACAACTAGGTATGTGCGCTAATAGCTGCACTGATGGTGATTATATTGCGCAATGAGCGGACACAATGATTAGATCAAAAAAACTTGAGAAGTTAATAAAAGCACCAGATCAGATTAAAAAAAAATGGTTAGCTTGATTTATATGATAAAAAGATAAAATTCAGAGCAGTTATATCTGCCGACTAATTAATGAAATGAAAAATTAATGAAAAGAATGAAGTTATCCAGCCCGCACTTATCTTTTAAAATGAGAAAACAAATCAAAGCAATTTGATTAACTGGTCCGATAAACCAGTGAATAAATGTAAATTAAATTAATTAAAATCAATGAGCTACCTCAATTCAATGTGTGATTTATATCAATAAAAGTAAGCGAAGATTAAACATAAGACACAATGAAACATAAAACATATACCCAAATCCCGTCGTCGAACTCTGTCGATGGCCTCTAGTGCGGGAACCACAGCAGTTCTTTAACAGAAGTTCTGGCCTAGCAGAAGAAGTTCTGACCCAGCAGAAGAAGTTCTGACCCCGCAGAAGAAGTTCTAGCCCAGCAGAAGAAATTGGTTCACCAGGTAAACTACTGGCCCAGCAGAAGGAGTTCTTCAAATAAATTTCTGGCCCAGCAGAAGAATCCTCAGATTCGGACTTGAGGGTATATTAGAGGAGATTCGACGGTCTCGGTCTTATGGGACGAACGTGGAAGCCGCTAGTACAGCTTGTAGAGCCCGAATAATCAGTCGTGTCAAAACACAAACAGAAACGCACGGTAAATCCCCTCAAAAGGGTTGTATTATTTCACAATACGCAAAACGTGCAGTTTCTCGCTATAATGGCAAACGTTCCCCAGGCGAACAAAACTAGAAAAGCCCTCCTTCCGTCGTCCGTCAATTTGCCTTAAATTAAATACTGCGAAACAAGTAGTAATGGGCTGAAAACTTCACGAGTGATTCGATACAAGGAATAATTCTAAGAAAATAAACGCCTTAATTCTCGCTTATTATGGTGATAAATGACGGCGGAAGCCACGAGTAGTGAGCTAAAATTACATTCTTCCAGAAAAGCTAGGAAATGCTCTGACAGAAATAATAAACCTTCAAAAATCTAAACCGAGAATGAAAAACGCGCGATACCTAGCCCATTCCTATTATTTTGCAAAAACCTTACAAAAAACTGGTCCGCTGTACCGAACGAGAAATATATTTAAAGCAGAGGTCCAAAAACGATCTCCGGAACATCAACCTAGGGTTCTCAAAAGGTAATAGAATATTCAAACTGAAATTAAATTATTGTTCAATAAGTCAAATGCAACGTATTTGCAGGCTAACTGAATTCTTTAAAAATATAAATCGCTTCGCTGGCTATTTACGATAATATAATGCAAATCAAGCCAAGTTGACTTAATAATAAGGTACATACATCGCTTATCAACTAAAATAGATAATCACAATCGACTCTAAAAACTAATACGAATATATAGCTAATCTATACTTAAAATATAGGTAATTTTACATTGAGAAAAGAGGCAATTTCAAGCGAATTATTAAATTCAGAATTAATAAACCGATGAGTGCAAAATACAGCATGGGTTTTTCCCTAAATGCGGCATATAAATGAAATTTTAAAATTGGCAAAATCGAACTGTTACAAGTGATTGCTGATCACAATCCGACCATAAGATTGTTGTATCGTCAGCAAACACTGTAAAATGTCCTCTAATGTTAAGAGAAGTCAAGCTATTGTTGTACAATAGGAACAAAATAGGGCCGAGTACAGAACCCTGTGGAACTCCATGTTCAATTGAGCATACATCGGACACAGTTCCTAAGGATCTAAAGACCTGTTTCCTACCTGATAAGAAGGATCTAAACCATTCCAGGGCAAGACCCCTGAAACCATAGTTAAAGAGTTTGCCGAGCAGTACTTCATGTTAAACGCAATCAAATGCTTTCGGGAAATCACAAAGCACCGCGGCGGCAAAGTATTCGTCATTCTGGCTCAACAAGAGCTCCTTCAGGGGGGCAAATATCGCATCGCCCGTGCCTGAACCTTCTCGGAAGCCACACTGACACTTACTCAAAATCTCATTATTTCATAAAAAAAAAACATCATTCTCCTTTTAACTAACAACTCAATAATTTTGGAAGTGCTTTGCTCTGGTTACAGGGATTTTGTCCCCTTCCACTTTCGTCAGAGATTACATACGATATAGTCCTTCATGTTTAGTAGTCGCTCCAATGCGTCTTCGCATTCCTGAAAAAGTATTGAACTCGTTTGCTGTGAGCGCTGCGCCTCCTGCACCTTATTGCTGCTTGATAATATACTGATTTCCTCATTTGGTCCCATTTTTCAATTTCCTTCATGATATTTTAAAATATGCATTCCCATAATCAATTCTGGGACCACGGCTTTTCAACATATTTGCTAATAACCTTGCATAGAATGTTTCTGGTAAAATTATAATGCACGTGCATTAATTGTTAGCGATAAAGACCCGGAGAACTTAAGGGCCAAGATCAGGAATGAAATTTTGAACATTACAGTGGTTTATTGCAAATAAATAAAGAATAAACTGTGAAAAACTAATTTTATAGCATTCGAAAACAGAATTCTATTTTTGCTCCCAACATCACAATGGCAAATAGTAAACTAACTGATGTGACTGAAACCAAAATTCTCGGATTAACTATTGATAATGAGCTAAAGTATGAATCACATCTCAATAATCTAAAACTAAAACTAAATTCAGTTTGTTACTCACTGCGTTTTCTGCGTGATATGGTGTCAGTGAGTGTGCTTAGGACGGTGTATTATGGCTACTTCCATTCATGTGCTATGCAGTACAATTCTGGGGTGGAGAGAGTGGTAGTTTGACAGTATTTAGAACACAGAAGAGATGTGTACGGATATTGAATATACTGGATCTAAGAAGCTCTTACAAGCAGTATTTAAGAAGACATAAAATAATGACCCTTCCGTCATCTGATTTCGACCCATAAATCAAAAGAAACTTTGCCAGCACTTATAATTTTCGTTAAAATCTTATTAGAGCTATCTTTCCTGCAACCACCAGGTTCTTGAGGAGCCCATTCTATCGAGGTATTGCTCTATACAACCTGCTGCCTGTAACCTTTACTCTTCTGAGCATAAACCAGCTCAGATAAATAAAAAAAATACTACACGGTGCCTTCTATGATCTGGTGGAGTTTGAGGCCCACCTGCGACAGTTACAGTGATTTGCTTGATTGGTTTCTGTGATTTCTGTGTTTTTTTGCTTTTGGCATTGACCTGGAGTACTGGGGATTTTTGTATCTTGCAGATCTCTTCCAATAGTAGGTGTAGTTGTTTTATTTTGTATTTTGATGTCTGGATTTTTTTGTCTTTTTTCTTCCTTTTTGTGTTTGTTAAGTTTTACGTAATGTTTACACTATCAATACATGCTTAATTAGTAAATTTAAAGGTTTAGTTTTCTACTGTCTAAAGCATCTTGCAAAATGGACAATAAACGAATTTGAATTACTATTTTCTTGCGACGCATTTGTGTGTTTTCCATACATAAATATACGGCTATTGCTTCGTTTTTTATTGATTGATTGAACCCAGGCCAGCCCAATCATCATAACAATTCCTCTCTCAGATCTATGCTAGCTCGTATACGATATTACATCGTGTTTTGATGCGAACATCGGGAAAAACATTGATCTAGCTGATTATAAACCTATTCTTTTTCATTTCAATTTTTTCTAATAAATACTTAATAATTTTAGAATATGATGTGGATTTTAAGTGGCTTATCCAGATTTCAGATGGGATATATAGATTGGAGCCCCTATGTGTCCAAAATGTTTGCAAGGTTTCAGAGATCGTTGCAACTGCCAGTCACATTCAAACAAAGACAGCTGGGCAAGCAATATAAAATTGATACCGCGGCGATGTCAATTTGGATTGTTTGTAGTTTGGATGGCGACAAGAATCCGACATTCTTTCATTTGGAGAAGTTGATGCAAACCCTGGAGTCATATTATCATCCTGCGAACGTAGGAAGGTATATATTATGATAGCTGTTTTTTTTTTAATCCCGATTGGTGTATGCTATAGGAAAAATACTATGTTTGTCTTTTGTCATTTGTACCAACCGAGTTTATGAGGCTCAATGGTATTTTTAATCAAATTAATGTTCTGCCTGCCCCATTAGCTTTACATAACGGAATTTTACCATGCCTCTAGTTTGGATCTTACAGCTTCTGAAATTTAAGTATCAAGCGTCAATATTTTTTGAACAATTGAATTTAGCTACAGTAGTAGTACTGAGAAGATATTTATTGCTACAGAGCCCGATGTATACCTACAGAGTCATCTTTATTTGTTCATAAATTTTATGTTTTGATTATTTTTGTAATTAGTTTTTTTATGAAATTGCTTTGTCAGTGACATGTGTTTTCTGAATTTGAAAAATATGTCTTACAAATGGAAGTTGCATAAATTAAACATGAAGTGAAGTTTTACAGTTCATTAAAGTCACTTTTATTGAAATTAATTCTACATTTTAAATTACATCTAGGTGGACATTAAAGTTACGAGAGCTCCTCAAGAAGCTTGCATACTTCTTTGTTCAGAGGGTTCATTGGGAGCGTTATAACTTTTCTTCCTGGGATAATAATGTACCTGAAAATTACAAGCTGGCAGATGCAGATATTGACAGATTTGTTAATATATTGAAGCCCTGTGTTGAATCCGCTGTGTTCTCTAGATTAGGAACACAGGATGTTTCTCTAGCACTATCATACTTAGCATCTCTTAGACCAAATTTGATAGTACCTGGAATTCTAGATAAACTGTATTCTTCTATGGATAGTTTGACTGAACCACATAAATTGACGTCTACTATGATGGCTACTATAGCTGTGGGAAGGTAATTATGTTTCAATTTTAGGTAATTATTATTTATAATTAATTATTGTGACGTCAAATGTTGTAATGATCCAATTATTATTTATGTCAAGGGGAAGAAAGCAGCACTACGTGAAATACATCTTTTACACAAGATTATTTGGGTCTTAAGTCACGCTTCTCTAAGTCAATCCTCATTACACCTAGAAGACTAGTATATTAGTATTATAGGCTACAAATTTAGCCAATATGGGTTCGTAGTGAATGGCTAAGAGTGAAATCACAATAAAACTGCCCTCGAAAAAGGTGCTAATTTCTTGCCCATTATGGAAAACAAGTTATATAGACTATAGATAGAGCCATTCAGTTTTAGTTCGAAAGTTGCCTGTCTGTATCAAGCATTTCTCTGTTGTTATCTGCAGAGATTAAAGTCGATTTTGCTATTATTTGCATTGCGAAAATTGAAGCTTAGTCAACCTGTTCAGCGTTTAATAGTAATGAGCGTCTATATACATGTAATCAGCTCAGTAAACGTAGGCTATTATTGCTGAAACCTGACCAACTTTTGAATATAATATGTTTTAGGCATATGATTCAAGGCACCCATAACAATTATCCAGAAGGTCCCACTCATGTCATCCCACTTCTGATGGCACTGCTCCCTGGAATTGATCCTAACGACATCCGCAAATCATATGTAACATTTAACTTTATAGTACATTTCGTCAACATGATACCGCTAATTGATTCTTCAACAGCACATAATTATTACAAAGACTTAACCGAAGAAGAACACATGATATGTGAAGCTTCCGCCGAATTTGATGATTTTGTTCTACAGTTTTTTGACAGACTCATTATATGGATTGACTCGAGTTCTTTGGATTTTGTTAGATTGGAACAAATTACAAGCAATAGCAATAAAAATAGATCAGAGTCCCTTGCTGAAGCTGCGATCGAATCTGTAGTCAGTGTGGTTTTAAATCAGTGTTCACCTTCAATATTTCATGTAAGTATGTATGATATTACTTGATATTGCTCTGTAGGTAGCTCATGATTCACCCTATCGCAACGAACACTTCCACAGTATAGCCGCTATTAACCGTGTTGATTGAATTTTTTTAAAATTGCTTGGAAGAAATCATCCATAGTATATACAAACAATTTAGGAATCGAGAACGTTCGCTTCTCTATTTCTTGCCACATATGACTATTACCAAATATCTGGAAACATTTCGTGTTAAAAAGCAGTCGTCTTGATCTATGTAGTGGAAAAGCGCGGCGTTTCGATTCAGGTCTTTTGCCCAAATCAATCTTAACAAATCTCTCCAATATGACATCTTTTTATATTTACCATGAATCAACATTAATATTTGACGCAAAATTAATAATATCGTGAAATGCACAATGAATCCGTTAAGAAGCCGATATGCCATCGTCTCATTTACGTGAATGCTATTAAAAAAGATCAAATACAAGAAAATCTAAATTTGAGAAAGTTTGATGTTTTGCTTATCTCAAATTAACCAGAAATGTGTAATTCTAAGCATCAAATATTACATTTCATATACATTTCTTTACGTAAACAATTGATATGAAGTTGCAAAATAAACATGTCTGCTACACGCTTTTATCCCTTCATATTTTAAAACCCGGAAATTTAAACATAAGCAAGTATTTTTCCATATTGACTCAATTTTCTTTGGTTATTGTTTGTATCTAGCTCTAGTTTGTTATTTTTTTTCTAGAGTGCACTGAGGAAGTTTTACAATTTTGTCAGTCAAAAAATCCTAGAAGTTCAAGTAGCAGGAAAAATCGTGGCTGTGCTAGCTCATAGCTTTTCACTGGTAAATCCAGCCGAAACTCTAAAGTTATTTTTGCCATATCTGTTTGACTCCATAGAAGAATCTTTAAACGAAAATCCTCATATCAGTAAGGAGGAACATGTAGATGCAAAGTTTTTATTTAACTTGTTGATTTTGTCTGAGGTGAGAAATATTGGTATTAACTTAATTAGATTTGACATCTTGACTCATATAACGATTTAATTTAAGTAAGACAGTTACACTTTTAGGCTATTGTCAGTGGCAATTCAAAGGCCTGAGTATGGGGAGGCAAAATTATATTCAATGTTTTCGAAGGAGTTCACACTATTGACAAAAAATATTATGCTCTGAACTGCCCACTCTAAAACCATAATAACTGTTGGCATATAAGTGGTTACTTTCAAAATAAGAAGTAATCTGACTGGCCATACTTTTTTTCATAACCTTTGACATTATTCGTAACAGGGAGATTAACTTATAATTTGAACCAGCCAGGTCACCATCACTCGATTTAAACTGTGATACCGCAATAGCCCTCTTAAGGCCAGGAGGCATGTTGATGGTTTTCAATAGAGGCTCTCAAGATATCAAAAATATTTTTGTTCTTAAGTTTATCAATTTCCTCTCTTTTATCCGAGGAAACCAGAGTTTGGTCCCTTAGGATCCAAGATGGCGGCCAATTTCCAAAATGGCCGCAAGACTGTAGATTTCGTGTTTCTCGTCCGATTTGATTGAACAAAGGGTTGTTTTCGATTATGTTTTGTTCGTTTAATCTAAATTTAAGGTTTAAAATGTAAAGCTGTTCCATATTTTAGATATGGAACCATTTTTTGTTTAAATATTCTAAAAAAATTTAATACTTAAAATATTACACATATCAGCCAGGATTATTGAGTGAATTACAAAAGAAGTAGTTGTGCCGGGGCGATAAAACGTTTTTATTTGAAAATTATTATGAAAAAATACTTGTGATAGCATGGTATACACCGGTGTCGATCTCGTTCACATCAGGTCGCTTTGCTTTGCAGTTATATTGATTAGTTTCCTTGTACTAATAGTCTAAAGTTTGTAGCGAAAATTGGGTTAGTTGGGTGCCAATTTGTAGAGAAATTGAACAGTTGGGCGTTAATTTGTAGCGAAAGTAGAGCGCCAATTTGTAGCGAAAGCTAGCTAAATATTAATTAATTAAGTATGGCATTGTGCCATTTTTTTTTGTAAATGTTCGTTCTGAGACTCGATTTTATTTTTTTCGAGTGGTAGAGGTCGTCTCTTTTATTAGCTGAAATTTGTTTGGGCGCTAGAGACAATGCGAACTGAATATGAATACTTAAATATAAATAACTATATAGATAAAAATATCAGAAATTTGCCCTTATAATTCGCAATGTCTCACAGACCTCTATCCTGCGATAAATTAAAGAAATAAATTGAAAACAAGATATATTAACTATATAATTAAATTACAAATGTAATTGATGAAATTATTTGAATTGAAGTTTGTTTGATGAATAAATTGACTTAGTGATGAAAATTAAAATTAATGGGAAAGATTAAAAATAATTAATTGTGACAGACTAAAAATTTAAATACAGTTGGTCTTTACAATATGTTTATCTTCTGACTGACTGATACTAAACTTCGTCCAATTATTCTGTAACCATGCCATCGTATTGGGACCTCTACTGGAATCGTTTCTGCCTGTTCCCAAGTTAGTATTAATTGGGTTTATCGAGGACTTATTGGGTCACAAAGTATTGGCTTCCTTCGACTAAGTTCGTACAGCAATGTGTTTTCTTCAAACATTCGTGATCAGTAGTGCAAAATTATAACATGAAAGGAAAATTAAACTAGTCTTAGACCAATGTATATTGCTAATTAAATAATATTCAGAGAAATATCATATGAACATCAGTGTCACTGTTAAACACAGGAGGAAGGAATCAACAAATTGAAAATTTACTGGTTAAAGCAGATATAATCAGAAACTTGAATTACAATGTTAAGTTGAGCAAAAATTATAAATAACTACTGTTACTCAAGATATCCTTTTCTTTACTTTAAAATATGAAATTCAAAAGAAAATGACTGAAATTTAACATTGAAAAGAAAATAATGGAATAACGTTCCAATTCAGTGATTCTCGGTAAATCTAAATAAAAGGTAACTTGAATATGATAATAAATAGAAAAATAGAGAGTAGCTAACGAATCTTATAACTCAAAATAAGTAATTACTATTACTTTTATTTCGGCCCTTGGCACATAAGTAAGAATTGAGCGCAATTGCGCCTCAATTCAATTAAAGATAAAGATAATATAATCACTATCTCGCATCAAGATAGAAATTAAGGTAAAAGATAAAAACCAGATAAATTTACATATGTGAGATTAACCTCTCATAAATGCAAAGTAATGTCGATACATCAGGATTAAGACTAGACAGGGTAAGTGCTAATAAGTATGCTTGACGTAACAAATAATTTGAAAATTAAATTAAGTGAGCCTGAAAAGAAAAAATATTAAAACCAGCAATACTATGAGGGAAAATTCTGAGAAATTCTACTGAAAATTCAATTTACTACCTTTGCAGGAATATATAGAATTTACTCTGAGAATTAACCCAAATAATACTGTTGAATTTTATGAAAATACTTAAAAAACGTGCGTGACCACTGAACGATAAAATAATTACGTTCTCCTTAAATTTGGACTAAGCCTCTTTCAAATTACATGAATTTGATTAATGAGAGACGCAAATATTCACGAATAAATCGGTAATATTACTCAAGCGGTCACGACAATAATTAAAAATTATTGAAGATGTAAGCTACTTAAAAGTGGAATATAACAATGCTAAATTCTTGCTTTAGTCGAATAAGGCTAAACGAATCATAAACAAATATTAATTATGTATTTAAAAATGAAAGAATTAGTTAAATTTATTGCAAGATGAATTAAATATTTCAAGATTAAGAATCAGCACTTACCCGTCAATGTCTCGACACAAGATAAACGATCTCGCTTTCAAAATTCAAGACGCTGGACAAATTATGCTTGCCGATGTATTATTGGCTAATTTATATCATGTGATTACCACTATAAATCACGTAGCGTCAAGCCATAGAAATACCCAATATTAAATATTGTAATCTATAGTAAATCAAATTCATGAATTGTAGGTATAAAATAGCGTACTGCGCTCCTAAAATTGCCAACCACACGAAATAAACCCATTCGTGAATAGATGTCACTGGCGACCTAAATATTAAATAACGAAAATCATTCGCAATTGAATTGACATTTTTAGTGTAGCGAAATAAGCATATATTCCGTTTTCCGTTACAAGCTATTCTGTTTATGTGGTTGCCTATATTAAGATGTGTTTTTATTGAATAAGAGAGATATTATTATTATCTCGCGAGACGAAAATGTTAAAACGTGTCCTCCTGCGGCCTTGAAAAATCACTCTCATGCGGCCAAAGAAGTATTCACTTTAAAATTATATTTTTAAAGCACATAAACATATTTTGGCAGTGTAAATCAACATTCTGTTAATTCTAATCAACTTTTTAACAGAATATGCACATACAGATCAAAAAATGAGCTGACTAAATGTTTTTGCTAGGAACTTTTACCATATCCTTTGGCTCTTTTTGAAATTGGTTGTTGCGGAAAACTGCTAAATCGACATTATTTAAAATATTTGACAAAAAGTATGTACCTACAAATAACCCACCCAATGGCACATATTTCGGTATAGATGGTGGATACCTAATACGCAAAGTTATTTGGCAATTTCCAACTGCATACGAAGGAATATACAATTTTTTTTTAAATACATCGTATATCATTATGGAAAAAATAGCACCATTGATTTCAACCCCTTGTATGATGGCAATGGCTTATCTGAAAAATAAAAAAGCACATTTGAGATGAAATTGTGGGAGATGCCACCTCCGGAGGGGGTGGGGACTTTTAGTATGATAAATATAGCACCCCAAGACCTGATACTCCAGCAATATTTAGCTTTAAGGGATTTTGTTCCGGGTTAAACTTAGATGTACTGGAGTAGTTGGATATTAGTTATGTTTCACATGCATTTTGTGAGATCTGACGCAGATTTAACAAGTTGAGCAATATCTATATATCTGTCGCAAAAAGTCTAAATGATCTTTTAAGTAATAAAAGGCAAGTGGACAGGTAAAAAATGGTGGACACGAGACATAGAATTAAATATACAAGAAAGAGATCAACTTTACCGAAGAGCAATAATAACTAAGAGCGAGGATGACTTTCTTCAATACAAAGTCCAACGAAATAAAGTGGTTAATATGATAAAAGAACAAAAAAGGCAATACTATAATACAAAAATAGATTTGAACAAGGAAGACTCATCTGTAATGTGGAAAACAAGAAAAAAGTTGGTAGGAGGAAAAAACAAAGTCACACAGACGGGGATATATTTTAATGGCAAAATGGAAAGGGATGAGACTATAATAGCAGAAAACTTTAATGAATACTTTATGCGAAACATTGAAGCAATAACTCCCAAGATTAGTGATCAGGGCATAACAGAAGTAATAGGAAAGATAGATTACTGTAACACAAACCTGTCTGAGTTTAAGTTGCTTTCATTAGCTGAAATGAAAAGTACAGTAAAAAATATCAAGAAAAAAAAATAGTAGTGTTGATGGAATAACAACAAACATCTTACAAAAAGCATTTGAAGTGATCGGTGAGAGATTCTTACATCTGATAAACAATAGTATGCAAGAAGGGGCATTCCCTAAGCAGTTGAAGAAATCCACAATCGTGCCAATAGAAAAAAAACAACAACACAAATAAGTGTGAAGAATTTCGGCCCATAAATATGGTGCCAGTATATGAAAAATTATTAGAGGTAGTTGTGAACAAACAGTTTATAGAGTATTTTGAGAATAACAAACTCCTTAGTGTATTTCAAGCGGGTTTTTCGAAAAAACAACTCGTGTGAGAGTGCAATGCAGACAGTTCTAATAGATTGGAAAGCGTCATTACAACCAAAAGAAAATTATAGCGGTGGTCTTTCTGGACTTCCGCAGAGCATTCGAGACTATTGACCGAACTATACTTATAGAAAAATTGAGAATACTTATCAGAACGGACTCAAGAATCAAGATATATGAATGAAACTCTTCGGTATCAAGAGAAAATATTTTTGGTGTTTCACATGGGACAGTACTATGATCCAACTTGTTCATTTTGTACATAAAACATTGTTATAACTATGAGTAAGTGTAAAGTTCAGCTTTTTGCAGATAATACTTTGTTATACCTAGTTGGAGAGGATGTGGATGTAGTGGTAAAAACTACGAATGACGAGTTGGTAGTACTTTATAAGAGGCTTACGCAAAATGGCTTAAGCTTAAACATAGAACAAACGAAGTTTATGATAATAAAAAGCAGATACAATTCAAAACAAACTAAATCTCATGCGGGTGTTACTGTGAATGGCCAGAATATAGAACAGAGGTGGGTCAATGCAAATACCTAGGCCTTGTAATTGAGCAGTTAACTCTTTCACATCATGCTGAATACATAAGAAAAAAAATTGCAAGGAAAGTTAACCTCTTGAGAAGAATGAACACTTATCTTAGCGAATGGTATAAAATGATTATTTTGCCACATCTAAATTACTGCTCATCTATTTTGTTTCTGCTAAACAACACAGATATACTGCAACGAAAGCAAAACCAAGCTATGCGGTATATTCTTGGATGCAATCGTTACACTAGTGTAAACTTAATTTTGACGTTAACTGGTATCCTGAAACAACAGTGTTTTTGAACACAATGATTCTCATATATAAAATAAAACACGGTTTGTGTCCTGATCATTTATTAAGAAATACTCGTTCCATAACAGATATACATAGCTATCAGACACGTGCTAGACAGGACTTTTATGTATCCACGGTTTCTACGAGTTATACTCAAAATCATCTATTCCATAAAGGACTTATCCAATGCAGGAGCCTAATACACTGGGGATCTTTCGAAGGAAGTGCATTGAGTTCTG
The DNA here is from genome assembly GCA_016904865.1 of Pissodes strobi. Classification (NCBI taxonomy): domain Eukaryota; kingdom Metazoa; phylum Arthropoda; class Insecta; order Coleoptera; family Curculionidae; genus Pissodes; species Pissodes strobi. The sequence continues at coordinate 36,963 of MU185710.1, read as the reverse complement.
TAAAAACAATCTGACAATATAAATGTTTATTAATGTGTAATTATGTAAATTGTATGTTTTCTTTTCTTGAATTGTTTTTCCTCTGTATAGTCTCAATATTACGCTAATTGTTACCAAATGTACTGACATAAATTATCAAATATATGTTATCTGTTAGCATGTACTATTACTTATCAATAAATAAATAAAAAAATAAAAAGTATCTTGGCCTAGTCAGGAAAATAATGTAAATTCTGGATCTCTTCATCGAACTAATGCGAGTATATTGATCCCATTTGCAAGTATTCAAGGTTGTATTTCTATGATATAAAAGTTCCTTGCCTTTGAAAAATTAGTATGAACGCAATTAGCTACAGAGCCTTCGAAATATGGTGTTAATAAGGCCAGCAAATTAGTTGAACTATATCACTTCATAAAACCATGGTATTTTGATGTTTTTACGTTTTTTAAATGACCTGTAAAAAGTACCTAGTAGGTTTAAGAAAATAAGTCCCAAAAGTGTAACTGCCATGTGAAATGTCATAAAGAAAAAAAACACATGCTTTGTAATAAGGTGTTATTCCATCTAACCCTATTCCCTTATTTATATTAATTTGGATGCTTTTTCTAGAACTTCGCAAATATAGATATAAAACAAATCTGCCAACAAATGTGAAACAACTCGATGGTAAAAGAGAGCGAATGAATTAGAATTAGTTTACTGTTTTATTATTGGATCCCGTTTTACTTGACTTCTCCTAGTTTAAAAAGATTTTGCTCTCTTTGACGCCTCAAAGTTATTAGAAATTCATAGTATTATCTCTTATACCGGATTTCGCGAGAAGGAGCCCCGACTAGCACGATTAACAATTTCAGACTCAGACAGTTTGATGTTTCATTTATCCACGGAAATATTTACAATTATTTGGAATTAAAAATTAGATTTAGGTATAAGTACTTTATAATTTTATATATAGATTATTGATTGACACTACTAATTCCGCAAAGTTTTCACACATTATTTTTCTTAGATTGCTAATATATTGCCTCATAAAATTATATGCAATAAATAATAAGTAATTTTAAAGTGTCCGTTTAAACATTTGGCTATTGCCATTATTTGTATATGATATTCACTTATAGGTAGTAGATGGTAGACAAGAACTTATACCATATTTGGACAAGCTAAGTAATGTTTTAGATAAAACTTTACACATGGCTTGTCTGGAAGTAACCCGATTTGCAGCCAGAATATTGGAACTGATACTTGCATCTTTATCAAACATCCGACCCACCGAGAATAGAAGCTCTTCATTTGATTACGGCACTCCCGTCCAGGATTTCTTATCAGTAAGGTTAGTATATGTCAGCCTAGATGTAAATCACGGGCGGCTGATATCACTAGGGTCATGGTTCCACGGTAAAGTAAATTCAACAAACACTGATTTCCTTTTCAATGTCACAAGATAATATCATTTTCTAATGAGAAATAATTTTAACTTCTGGCTTTGAAGCGGAACTAGTTTTCTAGATCTACAATTAACACAACTTCAATATTCACAAGTGTTTGAAATATTTTTTTAGAGAATGGGCGAAACCTCAGAAAATAAATGATCTAAAAATCGATTGGTATGTTCCCAAAGAACCTGAAATCAATGCCGTTCAAAATTTGATCAATAAATACTTAATTCCTGAACTGCAAATACTGGATAAGTATGTTACTGAAGGAATAAAGTTGACTAGACAACAGTTAAAATGTACTTTGAAGATCATCATATCAATTTTGTCTTGTCATCTGCTGTTGCCTGTATGGGAGGAACCTACATATAAACTGTAAGTGTTTAACGGTTAAATAAAATTCTAAATATTATATTACCGTAAAAAATACAAAACATGGTACAAATCAAATTATGAATAGCACCTAAGAGATACTTCATTCAATTAAAGCTAACATAGTTTTACGAAAATAGCAAACGCTTACCTTATAATCGCCACCTTTATTTATTAATAAAGGACAAAAAGGAGAGGAAATTAAACATCCTCTTCCATTTCCATTTTTCGTCAGTTTCAGTTTGGTAGGCCAGATCATAGGGGCTTTGACCAACATTTTTTGAAGGTCAGGCCTTCCCGGAAGCATATTTGTAAACAGGAGACGCGTTATCCATTCGGTTAATTCCGCCAATGCCCGAAAAACATTTTCATATTTAGAAGACGGCCCAAGATTGCCTGATACGTCTGCTGTTTACATAGCCTCTTAAAGCAACAATTGAATAGTTTCTGGGGTTCTTTTTTGAAATTATAATTCATTATGTAAAATAATGAATAAAGAAGATAAAATAGTGAATTTAAAAAAGGTTTTTACACTCCACTTGCAGTTGCTAATTTTTGCTTGATTTGTGAAATTGTGTGATCCATCATAGAGGTTTTTTGAAATTAATTACAAAATGCGTGAATTGCCAAAAGATTATGATTATAAGAGCATCAAAGGCAACGATAAAATCCTTTGCAAACTAGCTAGTAAAGAAGATCTGGATGTGAGTAAAAAATTATATTACCTAATTAATTATAAGTATAAGTAGGTAGGTAAGATTACAAAAACACGATCAGAGGATAGCTAATTTTTGTTTCATGAAAGCTCGCTAGTTTTTCAGTTTTTTTCATTTGATCGTATAAGATAATTTTCCAGTTATATTTGTGGCAATTTATTAAAATAGAGTCTATCTCTACCTATTCCTTATACTTCCTAATAGGTAGATCCCGTTATATTAAGGTAATATAAGGTTAAGGGTTAAGGACATAATGTAAAAGTCAGTTTGTACCGTAAATAGTAATAAGGGTTAACGTCGTTTTAGAAATGAGGGAATTTTTCTTTATTTTAAAAGGCTTTTTATACAGGGTTGCCCTTAAGTATAGAAATGGTCAATTATTTTGAAGATCACCCTCAAGGGTTTTTTCGTGATGTCTTATTCACTGGTCATGTTTGCAATGTTGCCAAGTTTACCGTTTTTGTGATAATACGGCAGAGCTGGGCAGTAGCTAGCTACCAAGTAGTTAAGCTACTAACTTAGCTACTTTTTTGGTAACTAATAACTTATTTAGACTATTTTTTTTAAGTAGCTTGTAGCTGTAACTTACAGAATTTCGCTCCATGCATTCCATAAGCTATTTTGAAAAAGTAGCTAGCTACTTTTAGTAGCTTAAGCTAGTTTTGATAGGTAAAGTTATTTTTATTCCTAAAGCTACTTTTATTATTTTTTCAAAAAAAATACTGTCTAGTTTGAAGTTGTCTATGTCTCTAAAATCTCTCTATTCTTCAGAGGGACTCGATATAAACACAATCACGCATAACGCAGCTTAGCTACTTTTTAAAAGCTAGTTAAGTTACTGAGTAACTTAACTACTTACAATTTATATTAGCTTGTAACTTGTAGTTTTAGCTACATTATTTAAGTAGCTTGCCCAGCTCTGTATTACGGGTCCCTTCATTTTTTAAAAGGAAGAAGAAGTAGTGTTTTCAGAAGTTTAGTCCGCTTTAAGAACGTGGTAAACTATTTTTTTTTGTGAAACTATAAACTGATTAAACTCAACATTTTGGGTTTATAATTGATAGTGCGTTGGTGCAACACTGGAAGAAAATGAGTTAATAGAAATACTAAAGCCTAATTCGTACTTTTCCTTTAGAAATGTGTATCTGATCTGGCAGCTGTAACTAGAGAAACCTGGACCATTGAATAAACATTTAAAGTTCCCACGACTGCACCGAGGAATGTTTTTAAATGTATTTATAGGTGTCATTTAAATACGGCTACAAAAGTTAAATCGACCGGAACTAAACAAAAATAGTCGAGGATTATTGATTGTCCAGCCAAAGTTTTTATTACAATAAAGAAATTCTTTCAAAGGCCCAAGTCTCGTATAAAATCCGTAACTTCAGTAGAACGGCCTTGTTTAATAGAATTTCATTTAACACATAATAATCGAATAAATGTTATTGAAGCACTTCGTGAGAGGCCTTTGGGATCAACAGCTAAACAAAAATTATTGGATCTGTTTAATAGAGGTTTCAGCCACAGCTTACCATACTTATTGGATGGATGAAATGGAAGAAATGGGTGACGAGTATGAAAACTTTGCGTTTGATAGGCACTACATACCAACAAAATCGAATGCATCTAATTTGTGGAAAAAGAAATCTAAAGAGGATTTTGGTGAGCGTACTGGGTCTAATATGTTGCTCAAGTTGAAGGAAACATTGGCTTTTCATACAGCCAAAACTGGCCTATGCTATAAAATAATAACTTTACAGGATAATTATGCTGCAGCTATTTGTACACCACTTATGCAACGTGCGTTAAAGATACCACAAGCAAATGAAATTATGTTTGTCGATGCATACGGTAATTGTAATGTTTATGACCATAAAATATATGGTACAAAGTGCGGCGGGAGGATTACCCGTTGGATGCATTTTAGCTAATTGACAAAAAAAAATTATCTATTTGTTCTTGCAGTTGAATGATTGCTAGAAATAATTCCATAAAAAATTCGACCGACAGTTATCTTGACAGATGACGATTTAGGAGAGAGGAAAGTGCTAAGAAAACATTGGCCAGAAGCAAAATTGCTCTTATGCATTTTTCATGTAAAGAAGGCGGTCTTGAAATGGATTTTAACGGCGAAAAACGGAATACCACGAGATTTACATCCTATTTAAGGAAATTTTACATTCCAACACAGAAAATGAACTAAACGGAGTCAAACGAAATTTCTCTGAAAACTGTGCCCATGAAAATTTAAAGAATTACTTAGGCAATCCGCTCACTCATGAAGAAACTTAATGTACGCATTTGAAGTTAAGAGGAAGCGACACTAACTTCGGGTTGTCCAAAAGATGGTCGAAACATTGTAATTTTTTAGTGTTTTTTTTTCGGGTTTTTGAGCAACCTTGTATATGCATTGCCCCAACATGTATTTTTTTAAATTAGTTACCTACCTAGAGACTTTTAATCCTTAATCATTAAGTTTTATTTACTTATTTTATTGTCCTATGGGTGTTTGGCTATTTTCCAAAGTGTTTTGTCCTAAAAAACTGGGTATCTTTTGTTTCAAACTCAAAACCCTGTTCTACTTACTTGTATACTACCTACTTTAACAAATCCATACTTATATGTAGCATTTAGAACTTGCATTTTTTCGTCTAATATTTACAAAGAATAGGAAATTTATGTTTAAAAAATAAGAAAACTCCTATTTTACCAGTATAATCCACTATCCTGTAGGTTTTGGTAAGTATACCAAGAGGTATTTTAAATTATCGCTAGAAATTGAAAATAACGCAAAATATCTTATTAAAAAGTTTTAGTAAATAACAGACGTATCAGGCAAAAATCCATCTCACTCGTCTGCTATATACAGCTCTTGATTCCGCAAACATTTTTGCAACTGACACGTCTGCTGTTTACCTAGTGGTTTGGCCTAATTCGTCTGCTATATACTACTCTACTTCGGCTCGCGTCTTATGCCGGACGCGTCTCCTGTTTACAAATATGCTTCCCGGAATGTCCCACTTTAACAAGAAAAAAGACGTCTCAAAGGATTGCTGTTGGCGGAAACAATGATAGTTTGATTTACTACAGTAATGTTGGAGGTCTTAAGACTAAACTCAATGAAGTTCGACAGTCTATTGAGTGTTGTCATTACGATGCTATTATGCTTTCAGAGTCATGGTTTACAGAGAATATCTATGTCCTGAGCAGTTTAGTTTGTTTCGTACTGATCGAGCATCTACTGATGATCTCAGAACTCGAGGTGGAGGAGTTTTGATTGTTTAGGTTGAAGGAAATCTCAGCTTAATTGGACAATATTTACTAAATATTCAAATCAAAACGCCAACGTTTCGACACTGATCAGTGTCATCCTCAGGGCTAAAAATCAAAGGACGATCATTAGAATACATATATAAACGTAAATTTCTATACAACTAGAATTTAAAATAATTATCTGTCCAACAGGATAAAGTTGAAAAATTTACAAACAATTATGCAATTACACTGATAGGAAGTTGAACAATCTGAAGTATTATAAAATTTTATAAAAACTAACTGAACGATGTAAATGGGACGTAAGAACACACAAACAGACAAAACTAAATAAAACGTACCTAGATTACTGCGAGTCACAATTAAGACGAGCGATAATTAAGAATGAATCTCGTGCCGTCACAAGGCTGTTTCGGTTTCGGTACTTACTAAATCGCAGTGTCGTACATTAGGAGTACAGATCTAAATTGTATCCCAACCCATTCACCAAAATCACACTATCCAATATATTGAAAATTACTAATTATGTTGTAGTAAATGATGTTAAGATTTTATGTATCTGTATTTAAGTTCACATTGTATTTAGTATTGTGAATATGGCAACTTTCTAAAAAAATTCTCTTTTTAAAATTTGTCTCTGAGTCCACCACTTTAATTGCATTGAAGTTAAACTTATGCCCTTCTTGAAAATGATGTTTAGCCAATCCAGTTCTGAGATTATCCATGTTGGTAACATTACAATCGCGTTTATGTTATGAGGTCCTTTTCTTTAGATATTGTTTCGTTTGTGCAATATAACTGTAGTGACAACCACCACAGGGTATTTTATAGATGACCCCACTCTTCAATTCATTTTTCGTACGGTCTTTAGTTTTAGCAAATAGATTATTTACTGTTTTAGTATTATACATAGCAACAAGAATGTTTGTGCTTGGTTTTTATAAGTACCGACCATTTTTTCTAATTTATCAATCTGATAAACAATAATTTTAATCTCGAAGTTTAATATTTTCTTATTAAAAATGTCAATTGTTCTTTTAATTTTATTAAATAATTTAAACTATTGACTAATGACAGGACTTATACTAAACTCTCAAAAGATCCCACCAACAAGTATCAAACAGAAAATAATAAAATCGTAAACTATTTAAAGACGAAAATGTATATTGATGAGGAAAAAACTAAAAGACTTAAATCATATAATTGCGTAAGTCCGAAAATATATGGACTTCCTAAACTTCATAAACCTAATAGACGATTTCGGCCTATCGTATCATGCATCAACAGCCCTGGCTATAAAATTTCTAGATTCGTGCATGACATTTTAAATAAATTAACACCAACATTTCAATATAATGTAAAGAGTTCGTACGAAGTTGTGAATCGTCTGAGGGATGTTACTCTCCCTGACGATTATGTACTTGTTTAATTTGATGTGAAATCCCTGTTCACCAACATTCCACAAGATCTAGTAACTAATGTGATTGATTCTCATTGGCACGAGATATCTAAGCATACAAATATTGAGAACTCTGAGTTTCACGATTTGATAAGATTTGTTTTCCGATGTAGTTATTTTTCCTTTGATGATCAATTTTATCAACAAGAGTTTGGAACTCCCATGGGAGCACCAATTAGTCCTATACTCGCCAATCTAGTAATGGATTATGTTACACGTACATTGTTAGAGCAACTAGACTTTTTTATCCCATTCTTCTTTTTGTACGTGGATGACTCCATCACAGCGGTTCCAAGCAATAAAGTGAATCATGTTTTAACTAAATTAAATAACATTAATATAAGCTTGGATTTTACAGTAGAAGTAGAGGTTCAAAATAAATTACCATTTCTGGATTTATTGGTTATCAACTCAAATCAAAAAATAGTATTCAATTTGTATACAAAGCCCACTAGCTCAAACATAATTCTCAATTACCAGACATGTCATCCCTTACATCAAAAAATAAATATTATTAAACAGTTCCGAGATAAAATTTTCAAACTGAGCAATAAAGATTTTTGGAAGGCTAACTTAAATAATCTCCACCATACTTTGAAGGCTAATAATTATCCAAGGAGTTTAATTAATCGTATTTTAAATCAACGCCCACCAAATCTAATAATAGGACCGGTTGTGGATATTAATATATCAACTAATACTAAATATTATAAAATTCCCTACATACCCAATCTGTCTGAAGCCATATCAAAAAAACTAAAAATCCCAAATATTCAAATTGCTATGTATAATACTAAAACAGTAAACAATCTATTTGATAAAACTAAAGACCGTACGAAAAATTAATTGAAGAGTGGGGTCATCTATAAAATACCCTGTGGTGGTTGTCACTACAGTTATATTGGACAAACGAAACAATATCTAAAGAAAAGAACCTCGGAACATAAACGCGATTGTAATGTTACCAACATGGATAATCTCAGAACTGGATTGGCTAAACATCATTTTCAAGAAGGGCATAAGTTTAACTTCAATGCAATTAAAGTGGTGGACTCAGAGACAAATTTTAAAAAGAGAATTTTTTTAGAAATGTGCCATATTCACAATACTAAACACAATGTGAACTTAAATACAGATACACAAAATCTTAACATCATTTACCATAACATAATTAGTAATTTTCAATACACTGGATAGTGTGATTTTGGTGAATGGGTGGGGATACAATTTAGATCTGTACTCCTAATGTACGACACTGCGATTTAGTAAGTACCGAAACCGAAACAGCATTGTGACGGCATGAGATTGATTCTTAATGATCGCTCGTCTTAATTGTGGCTCGTAGTAATCTAGGTACGTTTTATTTAGTTTTCTCTGTTTGTGAGTTCTTACGTCCCATTTACATCGTTCAGTTAGTTTTTATAAAATTTTATAATACTTCAGATTGCTCAACTTTCTATCAGTGTAATTGCATAATTGTTTGTACATTTTTCAACTTTATCCTGTTGGACAGATAATTATTTTAAATTCCAGTTGTATAGAAATTTACGTTTAGATATGTATTCTAATGATCGTCCTTTGATTTTTAGCCCTGAGGATGACACTGATCAGTGTCGAAACGTTGGCGTTTTGATTTGAATATTTAATAAATATTGTCCAAGTAAGCTGAGATTTCCTTCAACCTAAACATATTGTATTGTGGACGAAACTTCTTATCACTAATCTATAATTTGGCTCAAGGAGTTTTGATTGCTGCCATGCCGTAGTTGCAACGCCAAAGACTAACTGTTAATGTTACCACTGTTGAACAGTTTTATGTATATTTTAAGAGTAAATCATCTGAATTTGTATTGGGCTGCATCTACCTGCCACCTAAGTCTGATGTAAATTTGTTTGTTGATGTATGCCATTCAATTGAATTAATTATTAATTTGTATTCTAAATATAACCTAGTGCTATTGGGCGACTTTAATTAACCGCAGGTTAAATGGGTTAATAATGAGTTTGATCTACGGATTGAGTGCGGAGGAAATTCTCCAGCTAATGAATTAATAGATTGTTTAAATTATTACAATTTAAGTCAACAGAATACCATCAAGAATAGCAGGAATGTTCTACTCGACTTGGTGTTTTCAAATTTGGACATTGTTGAGATTCACGCGGTCACTGATATGATTTTGAGCAATAGTATTCACCACACAGCTATCTCTATAAGAATCAGCCATCGTTCGAAGTATGAGGAGTATTTTTTTGATTTCAAGAATGGCAATTAAATGTCATTGAATGATCATCTGGCCAGTGTTAATTGGCATTTAATGAGTGATTTGACTTGACCGGGCGGTTCTGTAGTTTTATAAGATATTGTGGGAGGGGATATCTTGATATGTTCGAGTAAAGAAATTCAGAACATCTAATTTTTCTGTGTAGTTTGACACTGAAGTGCGTAATTTGATTTTTGAAAAAAAAACTTCACAAAGAAAATAGAGAAACGAGAGATAATTTTGACTATTTGTTATTCTCGGAAGCAAGGGATAGGTGCAAGATTCTGAGAAATTCTTATAGGATGTATCTCCTGAGAACTGAAAATAACATTAATGAGAATCTCAGATCATTTTGGTCACATTTCAACAATCTTAAAAACAACTTTGTTCTTCTCAGTAACATGAGTTATAATGGCTCTCCTGGCTGTAGTAATCAAGAGACTGTAGACTTGTTCGCAGACTTCTTTTCTGGTGTTTATTCAAACCATACTTTGGTCAGGTTCCGGAATACACATTTTCTAACACCGCTAATGTTTCCGCATACTCCATTTCTTGTACTGAAGTCACAGAACAAGTGCAAAAGTCACCTAATAAGTTATCATGTGGGCTGGATGGAATTCCCCTGTTTTTTTTTTTATAAAGAGGTGCCTGTACACCCTTGCAGTGCCCTTAGCAACTCTTTTCAATTATTCATTGTCAGCAGGTTCTTACCCAGATTTGTGGAAGTTCAGCTTTCTGAAAGCTATATTCAAGAGTGGGTCAAGAGAGGAGGTTGCAAATTATTTATTTATTTATTTATCGACAGCAAACCATTTCCAAATTAGGTAATGTATATAATATAATAAATCTATAACAACAACAAAGAACAATAAACTTATGTAACAACTAGCCATAACGATAACAAAGAAAAATAATCTCAACTCTAGCACAGGTACAACATGTTACATCACAAAAGCATTTTCAAGCCTTTTTTAAATTTTGGTATCTTTGAATTAAAAAAGTTAACACAATTTGACAAATTATTTGCCTCACGACACAAACGAGTAATAGGTTCATTAGAGCCATAATTGGTGCGGTGAAGAGGAACAAGAAAAATGTCAGACTGTCTGTTTCCAGATGGTATTCTTAAATTAATTAAAGCCAATAGTTGTGGACAGTCAATGATACCATTCAAAACTTTATAAAAGAAACACATGTCAATCAAAACTCGCCTTGCTTCCAATGTATGTAAGGACAGACTGCTCCTTATCCAATTGTATTCATACTGCTCCCTTTGATAGCCACATCTGAAAGCTACAACCCTTAAAAATTTGTTCTGAACTCTTTCCACCTGATGGACCCAGCAGTTGTAAGAAGGAGACCAAATAATAACAATACTCCAAAATGGGGCGCACCAAGGAACAAAACAGTTTTTGAAATGTAAATATGGAAAAATCATGAGTAGATCGCTGCACAACCCCAAGTACCTTCATAGCCCTAGAAGAAATGCTATCAATATGACTTGAAAAGAACCATCTGGAATCCATCAAGATACCAAGATCAGAAATTTCTGTTTTAGAATCAAGGAATAAGGAAACTCAATGGGATTTCTGAGTTTAGAAAATGAGATTTTGTGACACTTTGCAATATTTAATGCCATCCCATTCATCTCACACCATTCAAAGAAGGAATCCAAGTCCTTCTGAAGACAAGGGGCATCCAGAATAGTTCCAACCACTATAAAAAACTTGTTGTCATCAGCAAATAACAAGGCTCTACAAAATTTCGGAGGAGTAAGAACATCCATCAAAAACAGGCAAAAGAGTATATGACCACAATGAGAGAGCCTTGAGGCACTCCAGAAGTTACTTCAATATCAAGAGAGGTAGAGCCACCAATCTTCACCATCTGGGTTCTCCCTGTTACAAAACTATAAATCCAAGATAGAAGAGGATCCAAAATTCCCAATGCGCGGAGCTTACAATAAAGAATACTATGGTTGACCCGATCAACTGCCTTAAGTCCACATACACTGAGTCAACCTGAAAGCCACTTTCAAGAGTTTTTGATATATGGTTAACATATAGCGCTAGGTTTGCATCAGTGGACCTACCCTTCATGAATCCAAACTGCTCAGAACTAATCACATTTCTGGAAGCCCATGATTACAGGGCAGTTTGCACACAGTCTGAAATTCCTAAGCTAATTGACTGTCTTATTACTAAAAAAAATTAGTTGAGACTGTAGGCACCTTTTAAATCTTGAACAAGATGGGTTTATGATGGGCAGGTCTACTTCAACAAATTTAGTTTTGTATCAAAAAAGGTCTCCACGTTGATTCGATGTACCAAGACTTCGATAGGGTTGACCTTCGAATGCTCAATGAGAAACTTGTGTGTTTGGGAGTGGAAGGCCCAATTCTTGGTTGTTGGGAGCTCAGAGCAGTTAAATATGGCGGTGTTATGTCTCGTATTTTTGATGTTCCTTCTGATGTACCCCAGGGATCGCACTGTGGGCGTCCTTTTCATTTTATTTATATCTGATGTAGGCAGGGCTATTATTGCCCACAGCTCATTTTTAACTTAACTTTATCGTCAGGTCTCATCTTTAGAGGACGCACAACTGTTGCAAAGTGATATTGATTCTTTTATGAATGGTGTGGCTCGAATAAAATGGACCTCAATATCGCTAAATGTTATAAATTAACTTTGTTTAGATGCACTGAGCCGGTGAGATTTCCTTACAAAATTAATAATGCACCAATCAAGGAAGTAGAAAGTGTTCGGGATTTGGGAGTGGAGTTTGACTTCTAGATGTCATTTAATGGCCATATTAGCAGTATTGTATCAAATGCTGTCAGGTTTCTGGGCTTTATATGTAGGTCCACAACTGATATGTCTGTGAATACGTTACGGACACTGTACTGTGCAATGGTTCGATCCATGCTGGAGTACTCATCAGTTGTTTGGTCACCCCAGTATGCTGTTCACATTGCAGCCCTTGAAAGAGTTCATCTGAGAGTGACTGCTTGTAGATTGGGCTTGGTTCGTGCTTAGTATACTTATGACGAGATGAGGGCTTCCTTGAATGTATGGACAATGGAGGGCAGCCGACTTCAAATGGATTTGAAGGAAGGACCAGTATCCTCCCCATCGAGAAGTGACAGTGACATAATTTCGAAAATTGAGATAGCATAATATCCATTATAGTTCTTTATCAACGTTTAATAATATTAAATCAACTAGATATTTCAACTCATTACTATCCACTACACGAAACAGGGCCCTTTCATAATACCAATACGTATGAATGAGTCAATCTCGAAGATGCTCAGGTTTGCAAACTCAAAATGTCGAAATATTGACCTTTTTGAGTGCCCTTCTAGTGCTACCTTTAAAAAGAGACTGATGATACCTTTACTTGGCTAGGATAGTTTTTAAATGAAAATCTCAATGTTTTTTGGAATTCATAAATTGTATAGGTATTTATATATCATAGGTGTTGAGTGGTATTTATAACTTTATTATGTTTGTTATACATAGATAAATTGTAAAATTTTTGTATTTGTAAATTGGCCTTGCCGTAAATAAATAAATAAATAAATTTCCTCAATTACTAGGGAAAGTGCTTCATCGCCGCTTAATTTTTAATAAGCAGCTTTTTGATTCTCTAATCTGTCAGCTATGAATGGTGTATTGCTAATATCTTTCAAAAATTTTGAAGCGTTGATGTTTCTCTGTGCCCTAAAATGGTTTTCGACACACTAAACGCCATTTGGAAATATTTCGTTTTATGATGATCGGTATTTGTCAAGAGCCTGCCAATTCTAGCTTCTATATATACGAGCATATATGCTTATTTTTGATGAATTCATAGTGATTTCAAAAAGAACGTTTCTCGGTTCACAATCTGAAATTTGAAGGAAACAGAACCTAAATGCTTTTATGCTCATTTTAGCCCTTCACCTAATTTTATTTGCTAGTTTTAGGAAAAATGGGCAAATATGCGCAAAATTTTACTTTAATAATGGTAGATAGCAGCACTGTTGATGTTGATCTTTCTTTTGGTTTTTTGTTGATTCCCTTATTGATGCTTACATGAGATATTTTGAACTGAAATCCAAATCAGCGAACACTGCCAGAAGCTCAGCGCCATCCAAGTGGTTTGACGGTTTCTTAAGAAAAACAAGAGATCGACTTTGCCTTTTAAGGCGGGTCAATCGGCAACGTCCCAACCTAATATCAGCTGAAACTGGTCAGAGTTACCGCAATAAATATCGCATGGAAATTCAAGCCAAAAAGGTGGAGGCAAATGATAATTTTATTAATCAGGCTAGTAATCCGTCCCTTATGTGGAAAGTCATAAAATCATCTAACAATAACTTTAAAGTAACACAGCCAAGCTGGATGACCCCTATCCATTTTAATGATTTTTTTTGTTAATTTCCTCAATTAAAACAAAATCTTCCTCCACCTTCTAGCAACCCTATAACCTATTTGACTGGTCCTTGTGGACCTGGCTTTTCTTTTGGTGAGGTAACCTACATTCAGGTGTGTCAGGTTATAGATGGTATGAGCAGCCCAAGTAAAGATCCTTATGATTTTAATGTGAAACTTATAAAAACCATAAAAAACTTGAGTATTGTTTCACTAACAAGAGTGATTAACTTGGCTATTTCTGAGGGCTTATTTCCGGGGTCTCTTAACGTTGCTAAGATCATACCCATTCATAAAAAGGGTTCTAGAATGGATGTTGAAAATTACCGGCCTATTTCGCTTGTTCCAATCTTTGGTAAGATTTTTGAGAGATTGATTAAGATCCAGATTGAGGAAGATTTTGAACAAAATGCACTGTTTTACAGGAGGCAGCATGGGTTTAGGCAGCGACGTTCTACTGGCTCGACTGTCAGGGATGTGTGTGAGAAGATTCTTGAGGGCTTTGAAAGTGGCCTACACTCACATGCCACATTTCATGATATGTCTAGAGCTTTTGATTGTGTAGAGCATAATATACTTCTCCAGAAGCTCGAGTACTGTAAATTTGATCTCCATTCCTATTTGACAGATAGAAGTCAGTATGTCTATTTTGAGGGTGGTAGATCTCGGATCTTGATGCTCAAGTATGGAGTACCGCAAGGTTCGGTTCTTGAGCCTATTCTCTTTCTAGTGTATGCTGTGATCCTGACTCTATGTACTATCTGTAGGCTGATGACACTGCATCTCTGATTGCTGATTCAAGTGTATCTAACCTTGCTCTCACAGTGGACGAGTCATGTGCTAATCTGAGGGAATGGGCAATATCAAATCGACTATGCTTAAGTCAGGCCAAAACTCAACATATAATATTCTCCCTAAGAGACCTTAACTCCTGTCAGCTAGATCTGGCATCACTCTGGATGGAGGATTGACTTGGCAGGATTTGTCCTCCAAGAGTCAAGATGTATATTCCTTATCCGTAGTTTGTCTGGCTAAGTGTCGACCTACACACTCAGGACTGCTTACTTTGGGTACTTTCACTCTATAATGACTTACTGTCTCATTAATTGGGGTCACTCTGCGCATATGCCAAAAATATTTGCATTGCAACGCAAGTGTATAAGAGTGATAGCTCATTTAGGTTATTGAGAGTGCTGTAGACTACACTTCGAATAACTGAAGGTGCTTACCCTGCCAAGTGCATATAGTCTGGTATGCTATTTGTCAAGGAAAACCTTTCCAGGTTTATCACTCATACTGATACTCATCAACACTACACCAGATATAACAACCCCTTGGTGACACCGCCGTCTAAAGATATTCTAATTCTTTAGACGGTGGTGACACCATATCTGAGGCTTTGTAGGTGTCCTACTACGGAGTCAAATTCTTAAATGCCTTGCCTGTCTGCGTCAAGGATCTGCCGCTTAATTCATTTAAGCTCAAAGTAATTAAAAATGCATTCTTTTCATTCGAGGACTGTCTTCGGTCCAGTTTAGATGACCTTCTGTGATAAACAGCGTGAGTTGTTTTTATGTTGTTTTGTGTTTTAAAGCTTCAGATGTATTGGCTCACTTTTTAATCGTTTTTTATTATGTCTTAGCTCTCAGTAGTATGTTTTTTTTAATTGTATTTTACTTTTTTGATTCCTATTGAATTGACTTGTGTATGAGTATTGTACTTTTTAGCACCAAAAAATAAATAAATTAATAAATAATTTAGAAATGTATTTAATAAGGGGAGGTAACGATAGATACATAAAAAGAACATTCCAAAACCACGCGCAAGAAAGCATAATAGTTATTTTCCTAACAAGTGCGCAAAGTGATACTTTTCCGCACGCGACTGATGTTGACCGAACGACGCGAAGCGAAGTTCGGTCAATCAGTCGAGTGCGGAATAGGCACTTTGCGCAAGTGTTAGGAACAATATTTTTTCTACGAGCGCTGTCCAAACAAGCACATAATAATAATGACCCGTGTTTAAATAAAAGAAAAATTATCTGTCAATTTTGTGATACTTCATTTTACACGTAGATTTGGTTAAAATCTGTCAATCTGACAATTATAAGTATTGTTGCTTGACATAATTTTTTACTATTATACCGAGGATTTCAAAATATATGGATTTTGGTTTAAGTTACAATATCGCGAATTACGGAAACTTTTAGGGAAAAGAGTATAATTATGACTTAAAGCGGTTTCTTATATTGCATAAAAAGTCCAAAAGTGTAAAGTTTCCAAAAATATATGATCATTTTCTTGTCTCTGGTGATTTTAGAGAATTTTACTTTCCCGCACATTTTCCCGCATAGCGTGCGGGAAAGTACCACTTCGCGCACTGAGTAGCGTGCGCAAAGTAGCCACTTTGCGCACGCTCGTAGAAAAAGTAATTTATCTAACTATTGGTGTTATCCAAATTGTAGGGAATAAAATGTAATAAGTTTTCGCCGCGCACCCTGTACATAGTATTCCATAACATAAAAATACAGAGAGAGCCTAGTCGCGAAGGGCGAACTCTATAAGAATAATTGGGTCAACAGACCAGTCACCTAGTAACACTGGCCACCGGTACTTGACACACATCAAATGTGACGTGCTGATTTCGGGCGGTTTTGGGCGAAACAAATTAAATTGAGCCCACTTATTTGATAAACCTTACTAAAATGTAAATGAAGTTATTCCTTAGTGTTGGTAGAATAATGCCAAGCGTTTTCTAGTAACGATTAAACTTGTTGAACAGTCCTTCGTGTTTTGTTTAGTTTCCTAAAGGTAAAGGAAAATTAGCCAGCGAATAGCGTGTGCAAACGACTGTTCGCCCCTCTGTGCAATACCTACGCAATTTGGTATTTATACACAAATAATAAAAAAGCACATACCTACTCAGGATTAGCATCCATGCTAGAAAAATTGTTCTTTAGTTTCACAGTTTCTTACACGTTGATTGAGGACCACCAAATTTAGGAGGAAAATATGAAGCCGCCCTTTCTATACGCGTGTCCGTATCTCCTCTTACCGATCAACTATATTCGGATGTACGCTGTCTTTCGTGAGTTTCAACCAAAAAACAAATTTATTTTATGTTGATGTTTTATAAACTAAAGTGTGGCAAGTATAACTGGAACAGCGGAAAGAATGCGGACAAAAAATTGGCGATGTTGTCGAGTAACTTTAATATTTTTTGAGAATTAATATTTATACCTATTATTTAGATAAACACATAATTTAATATACTCATTAACTCATTGAAAATAACTGGCAACTGAAACTTAACTAGTACCTCAACTTTAATTCATAATCTATTTTACACATTATCAATTTAAATAAATTTGCGACATTTATATCTATTTGCTCGATACATCCGGCAACAGGTGCGTCAAGTTCCCCTCGTCCTCGTGACAAAGTGCATCAAGGCGATTGGCTGCAAGCCATTTTTCCTCGCTTCGCTCCTCAAACGTCGCTGTTCCAAATAAGTTTGCCACACTTTACCCGACCATACATTTTAGATATACTTGTCTTTGAAATCAAGACAGTTGGATTACTCAGGAACTGCACCTCATAAAATTTAATATGCCACCTTTTTAATGTTATGTTGTTACGCTTTGTCTTTTCGTCTAATTGGCGCAAAACCTTCACTCTAGCTTAGAAGGAACAGAGAGTGAGTAATTTCAAATTAAAAAAAAAATTTAAAGTTTTGGAATGTAAAATTAAAACTGAATGAATTTACGTGTGTCGATACGTAGGCTAGAACGAGTTGTCGCCGAGCGTACAAATTAGGCCCTAGCTCAAATGTCAAACGTGTTGGTTTATTTATTTAAGGCGCCACTAGCTTGTAGACCGCACAAACAAGAAATACCCCAAAGTTGAAATATGGAACTTGTTTTAGCTTAAGCTTCACGACAAAATAAAAGATAACACAAATAAGTTAGAAATCAATTCAGATTTGAATGCCAGAAATTTATCACCAAATGAAAAACTTTTGTATTCCATGCAAAAATTTTAATCCAAAAAGGACGTCTAATCAGCGTAACAGA